>NQII01011658.1:0-14068 GCA_002778355.1 Clitarchus hookeri
TTTTCGAACAAGTGACGGACTCAGTAAAAGAGCGCGAGTTTCAAGCGGCCTTTAACAGCTGAAATTTACAGCGTAGATTTTAACAAATATTCACATAAAATTATACATATTTAATTTTAATTTTAATAATTTATAAAATAATGCTTTCTAGGTATTTGAGTTTCTTAATGTTTGCTCCCTACCTAGCAGTCGTGCCTATCTGCATTCAGCAACATTTTGAAGGGATCTGTTTATTCATGCTTTGCCCTGTACATTTTGTCAGTGATAGTGAAATAGTGAAAGGGATCTAGACATTTAGTAGAAACTAATAAATGGTTTAAATTTTTGGTGTGTGTGTTTATGTTCATGACATTTCAAATGTGTTTCTTGTGCCATGATTGTTTCTTGAGCGTGTGGTCACGTATTGCGCAGGCTTGAAGGTGAGTCGCGGCGTGCTGCTGTACGGGCCGGCAGGCACGGGCAAGACCCTAGTGGCAGAAGCAGTTGCGGCAGAGAGCGGGGCGTTTGTATCGAGAGTGCAGGCCCCTGAAGTGTTCAGCAAGTTTGTCGGGGAGACGGAGGCCAGACTGAGGGAACAGTTTGAGGTGGCGCTGGCGCGTGCGCCCAGCATCGTGCTGCTGGATGAGGTGGAGTGTCTGTGCCCCGCAAGTGGGGGGCGTGGCACGGAGCAGGAGAGACGAGTAGCAGCCACGCTGCTGACGCTCCTAGATGACCTGCAGCGACGGACGGAGTGCGTCTTGGTGATAGCTACAACCAGCAGGCCAGACGATCTACACCCTGCACTTCGGCGGCCAGGCAGGCAAGTACCACGCTAGATTATCACTTCGTTCTCACAAGAATGTTAAGAAACCTGGTTATAGTCTATTCCTAGTAACTTCACACTTTTTGAACTAAATGTTTGAAAAATCACATTATGTACGACGAGTTAGGTTGTTTCGTAAATGTATCAAGTGAGTAGCCCATTTGCAAAAGTAGCTATATCCAAAAATATAAAAAAATGAAATATTCATATCCCTGGATTTCTTAGCTCCTTGGTTACGTACTAAACATTTCAGAAATGTGCAAAGTAGTTAGAAACCTTATAAAATAAAGAAAGAAAAGTGGGTCCAGTACCAAAAGAAGTTAAATCCTCGCTCTTTCCAGTTGCATAAGCAGTTACATCTGCTATACATGCTATCACGGGGCAGGGGAAACAGGGAGGGATCTCAGAGAAAACCTGCCGACCAGCAGCATCGTCCAGTACAATTACCCACTTGCGAAAATCTGGAGTGAACAGACTGGGGATTGAACCCTTTTCGCATTGGTGGGAAGCGAGCAGTTTAACCACTCGGCCACCTTGGCCCAAATTTCATGTGAATTTGATGTAAATATAAACGAGGAAAAATTTTTTTTATGGTATACGGTATTAAATTATACTCATCTCACAAAATAATTAACACTTCCATCTCATTCAATAATCTAGCTTGAAATTTAGCTGTTTTTTGCATCTGTGCAAAAATTAAACATGGTGGATACTTCAGTTCCAAAACCAGCTAAATTCATTATCCAGTTGCAAAACCATTTAGGTGCATTTTATTTTAATCGAAAGCAATTATATTTGTTATGCTAGTTTATAAACATTTTGTCCACTAAAACAATGCATGTGTTTTAATTGAATTAACGAGAGAATAAGTGTGTTGGTAATGCCTAATAAGAAATAGTTTTCACGCAAAACATTATTAAACTGAAAACAGAAATGTGGTGCATTGTCACTATAGACTTGGTTAAGCTTTGTTTGCGTGAGGCGGGGAAGTAGCCTGAAAGTAGAACTTGAGCGGAACTTCAGAAATGTTGGAAGTAGCCATGAATGGACTATGGTAACCTGTATGTTTGTTAGCTCAATGTGCACTCTGCTGTTTAATGTATATTTCAATTCCTGACTCACAGGTGAAGGGCTGGGTTTTAGCCCTGTGAGAAACATTCACCTGGTATGAAAATATCATGTTTTAACTCAGGGTTGTGGAACTAATTACTGTAAGCTAATTTCACACAAATAGGGTATATGGCTGACGTGATTTTTGCAGTAGCATGTATGCAATTGTTTAACAGGTAATGTAGTTCTTGTTTCACTGGGTAATGTAGTTCTTGTGCCAAGAATATTTAAAAACTCACAGGACTGCTACAACATGCAGATGCTTAACTTCTCCTTGCCTTTCATCAACTATTGGCTGCAGTGGAGAGGTGTGGGCCATGTTTTATTATGAAGTATTATAATTGTGATGAAACTCCCAGCTGATATGTGCAGTGCAGTAGCAACGGTAATAATAAACTATGTAAGTTGCTATGACTAGATGTCCAATCAATACTGAACACCACCAACACAGCATGAACAAGTGGCATTCTGATAGTCTGCTGGCAGTTTCGCAAGCAATATTCATGATTCAGTATCCACAGGTGGGCATAACAAATCATCTGTTTTGTATGTAACTTTTGCAAACAGTGTAACAAGAGTAAAGAGTGGCCTCATGTATTTTGACTGTTTGTACCACCTGAATCTTCCATGCTGCACAGTGCCGTTGGTTTGTAGCTGTAGTGCTGCCGCCTTTTTTTTTTTGGGTCAGTGGTCTTGTTCCAACTGGAATTTAGTCTGGCATCAAAGTTGGTGGTGTGTTGTGTTTGTGACTTCCTTAATTCTATTCTAAAAAAGTGTGTTTGTGTTGCATATACTTGCAGCTTTAATACAGTTTGCTTCATGGGCAGGCAATATTTTTGATCCTGTGGGGCAGATCCATTCCAGGAGTTCATTATGTGCTTCATATGGGAATGTACAATTTTTTAGGGATGGGTCTAGATTCGAAAAACCGAGTAGAGTCAACAAAAATATTGACTTGTTATTCGAGTCGATTTTTTCCAGCAGGCATCATGATACCGAACATGTAAGTCGAGTCGCAGTGCTCTTAGGTTATAAACAACAAATATTTGCAACCAAAAAGCACCTTTTGTGTCTCCCGATATAAGAATTTTATATTGCTTATTGCTATAGTTGCGCCGTAATGAAAATAATAACTCTGCTACATGCCTTGACACTCGGTCAAAGTTTGTGATATTCGGCTGTGATAAAACCCGATGATGCACAACACACGACTCACAAGCTGTTCCGGCAATGAGATTTGAAGCACTCGTGTACAAAACTGAGACAGAAATACAGAGTATATTTAATTGTATTGGCGGGCCCAGGCGAGGCGTAAAGCTTTGTGTCGTGCAGTCAACAATGGTACAGGAGTGGGCCTTCAGCTCCGAAAGCCCATATCAATGATGGTCCGTTGAATAGTTTGCACGCTGGCACTTGTTGATGCCCCAGCATTGAAATCTGTGCCAATTTGAGAAAGGGTTGCACGTCTGTCACGTTTAATGATTCTCGTCAGTTGTCATTTGTGCCGTTTGTTCACGATCTTTTTCCGGCCGCAGCGATGTCGAAGATTTGATGTTTTACCGGATTCCTGATATTCACGGTACACTCGTGAAATGGTCGTACGTGAAAATCCAAATTTTATCGCTACCTCGGAGATGCTATGTCCCATCTCTCGTGCGCCGACTATAACACCACGTTCAAACTCACTTAAATCTTGATAACCTGCCATTGTAGCAGCAGTAACTGATCTAGCAACTTTGCCAGACACTTGTTGTCTTATATAGAAGCTGCAGACTGCATTCGCATTACTCTGATTGGTTCCATACCTCTGTTGTTTGCATACGCGCGCCTACACCAATTTTTTTGGCTCTCCAGTGTATATTAAAACATGGTTAATACACAAGTTTTAAAAATATGCTATTTTGTGTTCTCATTCCACGAATTGAAACATGTGGATTTCATTTTTCGTTGCAAATGCGTCATATAGAGAGGTCAAAAGAATGTAAATTACTTTTCCTTCCTTTGTACACACAGAAAGAAGGTATAGGAATGTGCCACATTCCTTTCTTCCCTTCAATATAGTACCACCTCTTCCCTCTCCTCTTGGCCTTGGTTGGCTATTTACCTGTTGCTAGGCGGAGCTGCAGTCATGGAAAAAAAGAGAGGTGGAGAAAAGTAGTGATGGCTTGAGCAGTTAGAACAGCGGAGGTATCGAACAGTAACAGAGGGTGCCTAAGCAGAAGGGAGGTGGAGATACGACCATGAGAAGAGCAAGTGGATTTTATGCTCGGCACTAGCGGTAGGTTCAGCTGCAGGCTAGTGATGGGCAGAATCAAATATCTTGTATTTAATACTTGTAAGAATTGAGAACCTTCACTTGCAGCTCGAATTTGAGAACTGACAAGTTCTGTGATAATATTTGTCTATTGAAATATGGGATTTTAATGTTTTTTTTTTATGAATGATCGGTTGCCATTAGATGCAGTCGAAGGATGGCGAATGAAGATCCCAGACAACTATATTGAAGCCAATAAAATTCAAAACAATGTGATAGAAGTTAACGATAAGACACATAACAGTGTCTTTGATGTAAAACAAACAGATTTTAAAAATTTATATTTAATATAAATGGACCACAAAACACATGAAAAGACTTGGGCTTCAGTAAAATAACTGTTAAATTTTAAAAATACAATAACGTTTGCAAACATTTGAGAACAAGTGTGGAACGAACAACGTAATAATTGCATGAGAACTCAAGTACTGCGAGATGTGAGTACTGATGAATCATTCAGCTAGATCACTCAAATAAAAGTATTTGAATACTTTGGCTACTATCCAAGATATCTTGAGAACTCCTAGTAATCAAATTCTTTGACATTTTGAACTAAAATACTCCTATTACTACTGCAGACTATAACATTCAGCATTCAACATGGTCTGTGTTTCAAACAAGGACAAATGAAGGCTGCTGTTTTATGAAATAAAAGTGTCTGCAACTACACAGTGCAGATCAGATTTTTAAAGGTTGTATCATTCAAATGGTTCAGGCAGCTTTGATTTGTAATTGCTTTTGTTACATCATGCATTTAGAGATGAGGGATGGAAAAAAGTTATTTTTCTCAGTCGTTAGTGATTATCGCTTATAATAATCTTAATATTCTTGATGTAAACCCTGGTCACGTGGGAAAATGCTGTTGTCAGTTGTACTGCAGATTATTGGGAAGTGGGAAACCAGAGGTGTGTGCAGGCTAGTATTGTCTTGCTGAAAACTGACTCCAGCAGTTGTAGTTGCAGGACATCTTCAATAGACTGCTATGCATTGAAGTAATCTCTTTATCACTGCCTGCGATTAACGATGAATGCATGTGATTGCTTCCCAAACCATAACGCTAGTGTTAGGGGACATGTACTGCTGTAAAGTGAAGCTGGTTTTGCAGATGTAACTTGTAGTTTTCCAAACTTACACTTTGGTCATCTGTTCCCAACGAAAAGGTCTATTCATTGCTGAAATATATGGTATTCCATATTACTCCCAACTGATGCCAGTACCAGTGTAGGTGACAATATTGAAGTGTTAATGGCAAAACACATTAAAGTAGTCTAGATTACAGGTTTTCCTGTGCCAGGCATTTGGAAATGCTTTTGAGAGAGATGGCGCTGTAGTGAAGCTGATACGTCACAGGATGGTAGAGGAGGTAGCTACTAGTTGTGTTTTTTGTGCCGGTCTTACAGTCAAACAGTTCNGCTGATACGTCACAGGATGGTAGAGGAGGTAGCTACTAGTTGTGTTTTTTGTGCCGGTCTTACAGTCAAACAGTTCTCCTTCCAGTGGTCTGTCAGGATAGTCAGAAATTTGTCTGCCATGTAAGGGTGTCTTTAGGTGATTATTTTGCTCAATGTAATATGACAGTGAAATGTGAACAGACGACATGATAGGCAATCCAGCAAGACATGCACCCTGCTCCTTGCAGCACTATTATCGAACAATCTCTCCGACTCCATCATTTGTTTGTTTGGCATGTGGTGCTCATTCATGGTACCTGTTAAATAATCTNATCGAACAATCTCTCCGACTCCATCATTTGTTTGTTTGGCATGTGGTGCTCATTCATGGTACCTGTTAAATAATCTGTGTTTTGCATACAATATTCTGAGTCATGTTTGTATATGCCACACACAGAGCAACAGTAGTCCTCGTACGACATATTTACATGCACCATTACATGAAAATTTAAATTTTTTGCATACCCTTGATCATGGGTGTCCAACATAATTTTGCGGCGGGCCGGGTCAATCATGTTTGTAACCATAGCGGGCCAAAAGAAATACCCAATAGCAAAGTGAGCTTTAAAATATTAATAAATGTAAATAAAACGGAATTTTCTATATTATGCAATATGGATAATTTATTAAAAAGAAAACCTTAGTTTTACAATGCTTACACTTAAATAAATCAAAACCAATCTAATGAGATACCTGACATTTTTTTTGTTTACTCAGGGCATCTATGTCAGCTGATATTTTAGATGTGGCTATGCGCAGAATGCCTGTAAGATGGATGTCTGATAATGATGATCTTGTTTTGGATTTGTTGTGTTTCATGCGGGAAAAAAACTGTTCACAAGTATATGTACTACCAAATAAGGAAATTTTTTTAAGAGCTAATTTGGTCATGTTTGGGTATTGTTTTTGGTCAACATACTTTTAAATTTAGTACCTACGTTTATTCACCACTTTTCACTACAAGAAACTTCATTCACTATTAATTTACAAATGAAACACAATCGCGATCGAACAAAACAAACCAAATAAGTAATTACTCGCATTGTGACAAACTTTGCCGGCCAAGTGACTTTGAGCGAGCGACACGGCGGTGGTGCTACGAGCGCGAAGGTGAGGTGAGAGGGTGGGGCGCGTCTCAGTGCACGCGCGGATTTGATACCTACGAAGCGCAGTTCGTGTTATTGTTTATAAATCGTAGGTAAACATTATTTACTTGCCTACAAACATGTGAATATTATTCGTAGTCGATAAAATAAACATATTATCTAAGAGACTTTTTAAAGATTGTTTGTGCAATATTTGTCTATTATATGTCATCATCTATCTATGCTATGACTTTAAAAATTTTAACTAGCTCGCGGGCCGGATGTAAGGCCTACACGGGCCGGATGGTGGCCCGGGGGCCGTATGTTGGACGGGCCTGCCCTGGATTATAAATAGGCGCACATAAATGATTGATTCATCATTGATGTGCCAATTTACCAACTTTCATGTTTACCAAATGATTTTTACAATGTCCTGACATTTTTATGGCAACTAGTGAATTGGGTGAATTTGGTCCTGCAGCTTTATATGCAATGCATTTTTTAATACTTGCTTCATATAGTACCTAGTTGTTTAAGCTTTGTATTTTGCATCAATTCTCTTCAATTCCATTTAAGTCTCATATAATGTAAAATATCTTGGTATTGTGCTTTAATGTTTTTTTTTTCAAACATTACTTATAGTGATCAAATGTTAAATTTAAATATAGGATTTCATTATACATTTATTTGGAAGTTTTTTAATAATTTCTAAAGCATACATAACCAATGTAAAAATTTGAAAGTTATTTTGTACAAAAGTTTGACTCAGTACCAAGTGAAATTTTCGTTAGTCATCTAAGTTTCTCTTAAAAAATAAGGAAAAATAATTTTTTATGTTTGTAAATATTTGTAATGGTTTGTGTAATTGCATATAGTTATAAACAAATAACTGAGGAATCACCGTGAAGCAAATATGATGAGAAAAAAATGTGTGTTTTTGGACATGAGATGTTGCAGTTTAACTGTGTAAAGTCTGGTTACTGAAAGGACCCAACTGTAGGTTTGATCAGGAGTTGGAGGTCGGAGTGCCGAGTCCTGAAGCTCGCCTGGACATCCTGTGCAAGTTGCTCCGCAGTGTGTCGCATCAGCTGACCGCAGATGACATCAGAGCAGTCGCTTCCAGCACTCACGGCTTTGTGGGTGCCGATCTGGCCTCGCTGTGTGCACATGCTGCCAGGTTCGCTATACGTATGTCGCACGAGGTGACGAGGGAGGACTTTGCGGCGGCGCTAATCCTGGTGAAGCCCAGTGCCATGAGGGAGGTGCTAGTTCAGGTCCCCAATGTAAGTTGGCTAGGAAATTATAGCTGTATGGGTTGTGCATTATGCAATGTTCTGTTGTTCAGTCGGGTAGGCGAGAGGCATCCATCTTCAGTGGAGCATGATGGGGTTACTGTTGGGACTTATTTACTGCATGCGTTCATTTCACTGCTGCTTCAGTGTATACCTGTCCCTAGAATGGCTGCCTCTGCACAGGACACCACAGTCATTACACTTAGATCTGAATAATATGCTGTGAAATGTCTTGGTAGAAACTGTAAGGGGCCTCCTGGCCTGTTGCAGAAGTAGGCGGAGCTCTACAAATATGTTCTTTCACGAAAAATTACTGAACTTTCTTCTTTTGGCTTTGTGTAGAGTTTTAGAAATATTGCATATAGCGATATAAGTTTTATGTATTGCTCTGTGAAGTTTGTGTGTTTTTTGATATTGAAAATGTAAACTGATGGTACATTTATAATGTTGAGTATTAGGTATGAAAATTTGAGCACTGTATAGAAATATTTAAGTACAAGATTAATTATATAGAGCATACCTTTGTGATATGTGTGCAAGTCAGTATTACACTTAACTAGAGATGGGTATAATCCTGTTTCTGGTGGAATCTAAATCCATAGTTGAATCCTTTATAATATCCTCCAATCTCAAACCTAAAATCAGCATCCATGCTATAAAAACTGATAATTTAAAAATGTTTTTCTCCACTGGGGATACACTGGGAATACACCTACAGATAATTCTAATAGCGTATGCATAAACTAAACAAACAATAAGAGTAGATGGATTTTGGGGATTCGAGCACAAGGGAAGAGGGTCGTGGTGCCGTCTGCCAAATTTTATTGGAATCATGAATTTCTCATGATTCCCTCAAAATTTCCAATTTTTCTCTTAAAAACACTCAAAATCCCTAGAAGTTCCTTAAAAATTTCCCAAATTTCCTTCAGAATTTTTTTTTTCCTTTAAAATTTCTAAAAATTTGTGAAAAAAGTGCTTGCTCCTCAGTGTGGCTGACTGAGTCCTCAATGTTGCTGAGGTACATCAAATATCAGCCACAATGAGAAATATAAAGAGTCAATAACATAAAAGGTTTTTGAAAATAATTTTTTTAAATTTAAATTTAAATGTATTTTTATAATTAAGAAATTTTATAGATGTAAGTATTTGGTGTTATATATCACCAGACTGGTCTTTTCAAGGCGCATATGATTGTTATGTCTTAACAATTATGTAACCCAATTTCAGGACCACCATACTGGATTTAAGAGGTATACCACTCACCCTCCCTCTCCTTCATAATATTCAAAACTCTCTACCATCACCCCACCTTACCAACACTCTTCATCAGCACCTTAACCTCCATCCAATCTTGTCACCCCACCTTACCATCCCCCACTACTTCCTCTTCAACCTGCCTTCAAAACCATATATATATATATATATATATGTATCTAAAAATTAAAGTGATTTATATCACTGCCCCAAACATTGTTGGGAATTATATTAAAAGTATCAATACATACGCCTCCCCCCTCCCCAATCCAAAACGTATCCGTCTCGAAAGGTGTCGACCGCCCCCCTTCAATCTTCCCTCTCCCCCTTCCCGCTGCCCAGCACCTCTTCCCACACCGCTCTTCCACACCTGGGGTCAGGCAGCTGGCCGGCCTCGTCAAAACAATTTGAAAACAATCACACTTCTAAGAATTGGCGCATTCATAAATAATTAACATTATTTTATTTTGATTCATTTAATTTATCATTTGAAAAATTCCCACATCTTAAAAAATACAGATTAATCTATCGACAATGTATTTTTAGTACAAAATCGGTTTATAAAATTTAAATTACGTAAAATTTGCACTTTCCCCTGACAGCGGGTAACATTTGAAAAAAACAAAAAATTCTTACAGAGGCATGGGGATTTGAAACCACAACCTCTCGTACAGGAGTGGGTGCTCTGACC
The DNA here is from genome assembly GCA_002778355.1 of Clitarchus hookeri. Taxonomy (NCBI): domain Eukaryota; kingdom Metazoa; phylum Arthropoda; class Insecta; order Phasmatodea; family Phasmatidae; genus Clitarchus; species Clitarchus hookeri. Next base: position 10,000 of record NQII01011658.1, read on the forward strand.
ACTGAGCTACGTAAGTGGCCATGAAGAGCAATGCTTAAATGTTATATATTAGACATCCAAACAAAGAGGCTGCCATTCCTTCATACAAGTACAGAAATTTTTAATTTATTGACTGTTTTGTTATGTTTATTTTCAATCATTCCATATGTGGCTTATAAACACTAGTATTTGGAGCTGTTTTTTTTAAATTTCATTGTATTTAGCATTTTAAAAACTTAAAAAAAAAAATGTTGTATTAAAAATAACTCATTATTTTTAATCGGGCTCTAAATCATATGTGCGTAAGGCCACATTAAAATTTCTTATATTAGTTTCAAGTAATTATGCAGCAAACAGCATTTTTCACATGTCGTCTCATAAGTTAAGTGAATATGTACACGCATATAGGTTGCTGAATTTAATTTGCGAACTCTAGGAGGTAGGCTTGTGAAATTCACTCTGCAAGTATCATTTCTAGCTCCATAACCATAACCATAGTGATTAGCTATTTTTTTAAAATAATAATAATAACAATAATTTCATTATAGTATTTTTTAATGAAGTCAGTTTATAACAGGTGGTTACAATATAGTGTTAAAAAAATTTAATATTCATTTTTTAAATTTAATAAAATATATTACTACAAAATAACTCAAAAAATATTCATGTTTGTTTATGCATAGCTCATACACTTATACATCAGCTACAGAGTCCACAGTTGTGCACACAGGAGACTAACTCCACCCAAGATTGACTCTACCCAAGACTAACTCTACCCAAGATTGCCTCCACCCGAGAATGACATCGCCCAAGACAGACTCCTACCATACTACCCACCTATAAAAACAAACTGTAATGAACAATTTTGAAAAAAGTCTCTAATAATAGTCTCGTTGCTAACCTCTTTGCACAAAATCTTCGCAAAACATTTCTACCACAGCTGACCATACCAAAGGGTCATACTAACTTGCCAAGCCAACTGACCAATCCAACTAACTAGTTACAAAACATTCCTTAAAAATCATTTCTCATTTCATTCATTCACCATATAGAACTCGGTTGATAATAAACAACTCGAGTAAGGCATAATACTTCAGATCCAACCGTAGCCCTCCTCCTGCACAGGCTCACATAAATTTTATCTAAAACAGACTCTCGCAATCAGTTGTCTACACCACTGAATTAATAAGTCCTGTATACAATCCCTTTGATTGTACAATAATATACAATCCCTTTGATTGTATAAGAAATTAAACACACATTACTATGCATATATAAATTTAATTTATTGACTTATTATATACATTCTATCTGTCTAATTATTTTGTACATTCGATCTTTACATTTCTCAGATGTTTGCAGATTGTGGATAGTAGCCAAGAGTCTCATCTGATATAACACAGATTCTTCTGTTCACTAATGATAGAAGATATCTCGTTAATGTGCGAGAAACCTCCATCTTGTTGCAAAGCAATCAAATGTCTGAGTATATCAACAACTTCATTCGGGCCTTCGGTAAACATATATTCTCAGTGTCTTCTGCCTTCTCCATTTCGCTCGTTGCAGCAAATGAACAAGCGTTCTTCACGCCTTCTGCCTTATTCACACCACTTGTCGAAGGAAACTCATTGGTGAAATGTGTGGGAATGTCGAGAAAATCAGCATCATCATCAGCACTATCGCTGTCTTCATGATTGTCTTCACCTCCTGTTTCATCCTCAATATCAAGTTTACTTTTCTTTGCAAGAGTCACATGGTTATCATCAGTATTTAGAAGTTCATCGATTTCACGCGAAAGACATGCAAGTGTATATTTTGTGCGAACTGACTCTCTCATGCCTCATAGGTCTCTCATTCTGTCATTAGCTTTAACTGTCTTGTCATAATTGCCTGGCGAATCAGTACCCACCAATGCAGCAAGAGGTATTGAGTATTGATGGCAACACTTGCTGGCTCTCAAAAGATGAATCCTTGCAGATCTTGATGTGGTTCTTTAATGTATCACCTTGCATAAACAGCATGTGCCCATTTTCGTAATGCTTCATCGCGTCTTTGCATCATGCTGAGACTATCTGTCGATCTTGACCAATATCTGTCGAGTTGAGTAAAGCTGTATGAAACTCAAGTTGAGTCAAGTAAAGTTTAGTATAAAATGTTTGAGTTAAAATTGAGTTAGCCCCAAAAATATAAATATGTATCTATGTAACAGGTATAAAGCTACCCTCCCACTCCATCCCTGTAACTGTTATCTTATTTTTCTATCAGCATCACATGGCTGACATTACCATTCCTACCATAGTCATTCATTTGTCGGAGGAAAGGTGTACGGTTGAGAGAGAGACAGAAAGATACAGCGAGAGAATGAGAGTAAGAGGGAGGGAGAGGGGGTAGAGAGAGAGAGAGAGAGAGAGAGTGTGTGTGTGCACGCGAGAGAGTGCAAGGATGCCATACTGATTGCTAGGTAACCACTTCCCCTCTCGTCAGGCGTGTAAAGGGAGGAAGTATGGTCGCACCTGATGGTCTGACTCCAGAGCATTAGCTGATCTAAAGAGCACTGCACTCAACGTATTTCACACCCAGTTGTTAGATGTATGCATAAACAACCAGCTTAAAAATGATTGTTACATGAAATCTTAAGTGACGGAACCGAAAGATTTTTTAATTGATGCAGTATTCTGTAAATGATAGAAGAGTAGATAATTTTTAGTGATGGGTGAGCTTTATTTCTACAGCTTCGAGTCGAGTCAAGCTGTACGAAACTCCAGTCAAGTTAGGTTTCTCCCCCTGTCATAGTCACGGTCTACTAAGAAAAAAAGTTTGGGACTAGTTTCTACCAATAATAATAATCTTTGCTTGGGTAAGTGATTCACAGCACTACCTTATCCCTCCCGGCAATAAGTGAATGACTGTAGTAGGAAGGCAATCTTAGCCACATGATGCTGATAGAAAAAAAAAGATAGCGGTTACAGGGATGGAGTGGGTGGGTAGCTTCCAGGTTGGTTGGCCAGCATGCCACCAGGTGAGCGGACAAGCAGTCCACATTTAAAGTTTTTGTTAATAGTTGTTCTTTTTCTGAAATATGTATTTTTTTAAAAGTAATGACAAGTTTAGCATATTTCTGCTGAAGGCGTGACATGCCGTGAGATAAAGAGACTTTTCATTTATAAATATGCCCTATGATTGTATGTATCTGTGTCGTGCGGAGACTGTACCTGTCGACCTTGACAATTTCCGACTGTTATCTGTCGCCCAGTAGCAAGAGGAAGCGCTTCGTCTGGAGGCAAAATGACTCAATTCACAAATATTATGTATACCCGTTTCCAAGAAGTAATTAAAAAAAAAAGAGTTTATTTTGAGTATATAAGATACCGGTCACTAAAAACAAAACTCCTAAACGTGTGTATAAAGACATTTTGTATAGTGTCCGTGTCCATTCACTTCCGTTTGCCTTTGTCATCATGCCAGTTCCGGCGCACGTATAAGGTTATGCTATCAACTTATGTCCAGGGATTAGTCCACGTCCATCACTGTCTAACTGCTTCCATCACCATCCAAACAAAATGTTTATGCATTAAACGTATATTTTTATAAAAGTGTTATTTTGAATATGATTTTATTTAATGATAACATATTTTATTATATCATCAGGGGAAAAAATTTTGCAATAGAAAACTAATACAATTATATATACTCTGTTTTTCTGCCTCAGTTTTGTATAAGAGCCCATCACAAAGATCAATCTTGTTGTCGGAATAGCTTGTGAGTCGTGCATATTCAGGTTTTATCACAGCCGAACATCACAGATATCAACCAAATGTCAAGGCATGTAGAAGAGTTATTTTCATTCCGTTGCAACTTCAGCAGTTTAGCAATGTAAAGTTATTTCTTCACAAGACACAAAGGGTGATTGTTAGGTGCGAATATTTGTGGTTTATAACCTAAAATCACCATGACTCGACTTGCACGTTCAGTAGCTCGCTTCTGCTCAAAATAAACTTTACTCTAATGATGATTCAATCTTTGTTGACTTGAATCAACTCAAATTTTTGAGTCTTCAACCCATCACTAATAATTTTATCATTATTTATAT
>NQII01011658.1:15354-27274 GCA_002778355.1 Clitarchus hookeri
ACTGACCCTCGTCAATGTCAAGCTGGTAGATTATCTCAGCAGGGTGGAGCTTGGGATAAAAACTACAACTTTGTCTGAAAAGCAGTGTAAGTTGAGCATCTTTTCCATTGAAGTTTTCCTTTCCCAGTGTGCTTCCTTCACAATGTGCATTATTCGCGGGAAAATGAAAACCTTATTTCCGGGAATGTTTGTTATTGTTCTTATGGAGAAACATTCGGGACTAGAAAAATCGTGCATTATAGGCGGGAAAACCCTTTAAACGGGAACCTTATAAATGGGTTCTACTGTATAGTGACTTTTCTGGTTATGAGAACGCTAGTATTTAAGCTCTGTCTCACCTTTTTCCATTTGCCATATTTGTACCTACCTTTTTTAGTTTTTTATCAATATTTGTTTTGCATAAGAAAGCATTCATAAATGAAGGCTATGTTATTGTTACCAATAAACAATTTTGTAATTTATATTGGTGGTAAACATTAAAATATTTTTAATATTTGCCTCGTAGGTTGGTTAGGGAAATGTAACAGGATACCTGGAAAAGTCAGGAAAGTGTCAGGGAATTTGCTACTTTGCTACAAGGATACAGCTAGCCACCCTGGACTGCTCTCATCTGAGCAATAGTGTAACCTAAAACCATTACACAAAACAAAACTTGGAGGTAAAAACTTTTAGTGCATTTACGTTTTATCAAAATAAATCAATCTGGAACAAGAAATGAATTAAAATCTATCACAATCAGTTGGTAAAGATAAAGATTGAACAGCAAACAAGATTTTCAGGCATAACGCCATTAAGTACTGTATTGTTAGGTATTACACTGTTAAGCACTATGCTGTTACGCAATACACCGAACGTGGTACTCTTTAGTCACTATGACGTAAGGCATTACGAAGCATACTCATGAACTCCATAAGCTTCAAAGGACACTCTCACCTCTTGTCAGAGTTTGGTGCACATGTTGTTAGCAGGTAACAGCGTCCTCCTGTTGCTACCACTGGCAAGGGGAGGGGGAATTTTTCCAAGGTTCCCAGGCTCGAGGAGAGCAGAGCAAACACTCAAAATCACAGTGGGGCTTACCCAGAACAGGTCACACCTCTTATCTAAGTACTCCTGCGGCCTCAGTGGAGAATGCTGGGAATTTGAGTGGAAGTTTAGCTCAGTAGCAGTTACATCACTCACTAAACTCTCCCCGAGGAGGAATAGAGGGTCCTCTCCCCTGGTTGCTATAGGCCTAAGTACCATCAGTTGGGAGACATACATCTCAGCAGGTAATGCCGCTAGAGAGTGGTAAGGGCTCCAGCGAGGATCACCTCAAGGCAACAGCATAAGGGAGAGTGATTTTCTCCCTGGACAAACCATCCAGCTTCTTCCACCCCTACACTGCCACAATCACAATATATTTTCTTAGCAACAGCAGTGTATCTACTTTTTAATTACGCTGCATGCATTGTTCTATTGCTCTTTACTAGAAAGTGTTGAATTGAGTTATTTTTATGGAAACCATATAAATGAATCAGAGAGGGATAATCTATTGCAGAGAGAGAGAGAGAGTGTGAGACAGAGAGAGAGAGCGAGAGAGTGTGTGTGTGTGAGACGGAGAGAGAGAGAGAGTGTGTGTGTGTGTGAGACAGAGAGAGAGAGAGAGTGAGACAAAAAGTGTGTGAGGCAGAGAGAGAGAGTGAGTGTGTGAACGTGCTTGTGTGTGTGTGTGTGTGTACATGTGCATGTGTACGTGTGTGGGTGTGTGTGTGTGCATGTGCGTACACGAGTGTGCATGCGTGTGTATTTGACAGAAGCTAGCATCTTTATCTTTGCAATCGGAAAATGCTCATGCTTGCAACATCGTAGAATACACATACCTATGAAAACTTGCCAAATACTGAATTTACTGCTTTTGACCAACAGAAATGTAGATGAAACAGAACACATAAAAGCAATATCCCCTTTGGCCTGTATAATCAGAAAAAAACACTCAGAATTGACACAAGACAAGAAACTATATACAATTTGTACGAAGGGAACCAATAAAACATTGCTAACTACGTTCAATTCTACATTAATATAACTCATTGAAGCATCTAGGAGAACTATTTTATTCCAAGAAAATTGAAGTTGAAAATGTGAAAAAAAAAATTGCTGTGAAAATTAAAATAGTTATTAAATTTAATAGTAGTGCAGGTGAATTGAGAAAGGGGTCAGGTTAAATTAAAACATTCGAATTAATTCTGCTATCACTTCTCTTTNTGAATCAGAGAGGGATAATCTATTGCAGAGAGAGAGAGAGAGTGTGAGACAGAGAGAGAGAGCGAGAGAGTGTGTTTGTGAGACGGAGAGAGAGAGTGTGTGTGTGTGTGAGACAGAGAGAGAGAGAGAGTGTGAGACAAAAGTGTGTGAGGCAGAGAGAGAGTGAGTGAGTGAGTGTGTGAGACGGAGAGAGAGAGAGAGAGTGTGTGTGTGAGACAGAGAGAGAGAGAGTGTGAGACAAAAAGTGTGTGAGGCAGAGAGAGAGTGAGTGAGTGAGTGTGTGAACGTGCTTGTGTGTGTGTGTGTACATGTGCGTGTGTGGGTGTGTGTGTGTGCATGTGCCTACACGAGTGTGCATGCGTGTGTATTTGACAGAAGCTAGCATCTTTATCTTTGCAATCGTAAAATGCTCATGCTTGCAACATCGTAGAATACACGTACCTATGAAAACTTGCCAAATACTGAATTTACTGCTTTTGACCAACAGAAATGTAGATGAAACAGAACACATAAAAGCAATATCCCCTTTGGCCTGTATAATCAGAAAAAAACACTCAGAATTGACACAAGACAAGAAACTATATACAATTTGTACGAAGGGAACCAATAAAACATTGCTAACTACGTTCAATTCTACATTAATATAACTCATTGAAGCATCTAGGAGAACTATTTTATTCCAAGAAAATTGAAGTTGAAAATGTAAAAAAAAAAATTGCTGTGAAAATTAAAATAGTTATTAAATTTAATAGTAGTGCAGGTGAATTGAGAAAGGGGTCAGGTTAAATTAAAACATTCGAATTAATTCTGCTATCACTTCTCTTTTTCAATCTATATTAGGTTTCAAATTATGTGATAAAATATTAAGACTTGAATTTCTGGCATAAAATAAAATTATCAAAGTCTTAAATAAATATGCAGAAAATTATTTCACCTTGGCTAGCATGCATGAAAAAGCTATGAGTTCCCAGACCACTGGTACGTTCTTGGTAGATAAAATTAAGTAAAATTTTCAAAATCATTAATAGCAAGTTCCAAAATAATATTTGACTCTTGAGTTTAACCAGAAAGTTCATTGGTAGTTACTGCTAGAACATTCACGTAAGCCCTTATAAATACTCATCTGGACGAAGTGCAGTTGGCAGCGTTAGTTTAAATAAAATACTCAAAAGTCTAAAACAAGCATTTTAGGAATCTTCTTTGTCCATGCACATTTACTTAAACTTTGAGGAGCCTCTCTACACCTCCCCTCGGCTTACGATGTGCATTCATGGCAAAATTTAACACGAAAATTGCTGGACCAAAATTAGGATGGACTGCCTTTCATCTTGTCTGGTTTGAGAATCCCAGGGTTTACACATAATGCTAAAAATCCAGGAAAGAATCTATCATAAAGTCATTTCCTGATATCACACACTTAAATTAAAATAGTATACGTTCATTCCTTTGATGTGCCAATAAACTTACATACGTTTTAACAGGCCGTAGTGCAAAGAGAAAATAAAATATGTACTTCTGCCATTGAATATAATCTTTAGCAAGATTTTAATATAAAAGAAAATAATACTAAAAATAAATTTTAAAGAGGTTGTCCTAAAGTTTATGTATATTTTATGACATGTTCCATAGCCCAATTGCATTAGTCATACATTGGGACTCTAAGGAACAAATAAATAAATTAATTAATAAACTGAAAAATTTACAAACAAATCTGATAAAAATAAAAATACTGACTCAGTTCAGATGTAAAATAATAAATAAACATATGGGAGGATACTGTCTTGCTACAGTACCTATGAACATCCACTAAATCCAATAATAACTAATTACTACAGCTTCCTTTGATTGGTCTAACATAACATTCCCGAGGTGCTACAGTTTGCACGTAACTGTTCCCATGCCCTGACACCGGGCTGGTCAGAAGAAGGGAGTTAAGATCCTAACTGCCCAAACTAAGCACTCTGATGAGCAAGGGCGTAACTACCCCTGGGTCTACCATAAAGAAAGGGAGGAAGCAGCACCTATTTCCTTCTGGCAGTACTCCAACAGCAGTTGCATCTCCATTGGCATATAGTGAGGCCTGTTGTGTTGTTTCTCAGTGTGTATGGCCACTGCCGCCAACACCTCCAAAACCTCAGCCAATGCTCACTCGTCAGTGGTCAGAAGGCTAGAGCTGGGCACATTGTGCCCTGTTGTACGTCAGCACAGCCAACAGTGACTGTGTCGGTGAGGGCTCCCACTCAGCCTACTTTCAGAACCACACCACCAACAGCAGTTAGTAAGGAAATAGAGATCCCTGTCCACCCAGCTCGACCAAGTAAATAGGGTGTGCGCGTATCACCTCGTTAACAGAACACAGTTCCCTAGTTCCCAGGGGGGAGTTAGACATCAGACCAGTTTGATTCAGACAGGATGTATCACCATTGAATAAGGAAAAAAATACTCCATGTCTTAACATCCAACTAGAATTAAGATGTTAGTACTGCTAGTATCTGAAATTTGTTTATTTTTAATTTCTACAAAATAAATTACCACGACAGCTACTGTTTGTAACAGTTCATCTGTGTCACATGGCGGGCACATGAATAAGTCACAAGTAGTCAAGTCATGGATGGCAGTGTTAATCTTCATTGGTGAATAGAAAAAGGAAACTTTTACAGGCTTTCAGAAGTTCTCACTTAACTGTGATGCTACCATGATCCTGCATAGCAAGAACTTGAAATGAATGGCTTATGCACAACTAACTTTTTGTGTGTGAGTAGAGTGTTGTGTAAAGCAAGGAGCGATTGGTGAAGCAGCTGCTCTGTTCAGGTGAGGTGGAGCGACATTGCGGGCCAGCAGGAGCTGAAGCTGAAGCTGCGGCAGGCGGTTGAATGGCCACTCAAGCACCCGCAGGCCTTCACCCGTCTCGGCATCTCCGCTCCCCACAGCATCCTCATGTTCGGCCCACCCGGCTGCTCCAAGACCATGATAGCCAAGGCACTAGCTACCGAGAGTCGTCTCAACTTCTTGTCCATTAAGGTGCCTTCACTTCTGTTAACTATCTGCTTGTGTTGCTACTGCTGTCTCTCATCAGCTGACATTACATTCTACTTTGTTGTAATTCATTCTGTTTGGTTGCTTGAGTCTTTATAGTTTCTTTCATATATTGTGTAGAAGTAGCAACCAATAAACAAATAGTCTGCATATCCTTCCGCCGCCACGTGGTTGCCACCTGACTGTCAAAACCTGTTTTGTCTGTAATGACGAACGTTGATGAGACGTTAACGAGTACCTGCTTACATCAAAACATGTCACCAAGCTGCGTATGCATAGATAATAAGAAAATAATTGATTTTGTTGTAGAATTTTTTATTGCTGCAACAAACATGAGTTGATTAAGATGCTTAGTTTATTGACTTTGAAATGTTTGAAAATTGCAGCTTTCTTGCCCAGCAAACAAGTAATACATCATAATGCTCATGGAAAATGTACATTATTATAATCTAAATTTGATTTACAAGGGTAATATTTTCATCATTTTACCAATAGTTTTCTTTTAAATCCATTCATATGATCGCAATATATTTGAAAAATTGTCCGTATTGAAATTCAATATCACAAATACTTGAAATTTTATTCTAATCGAAAGACTAAACTTGCGTTTACAGCTCTCAAATTCGCTTTGCTGAATGCATCTACAGCTAGAGTGGTGTGGCTAGGTGTGTCAAATTGTGGAGCATTGTTTGTTATAGGTGGCAAACTTGGTTTAATGTCTTTAATATGATGTTAATTGTGGTTCTTATGAAGTAGCAGTTTGGAAGTTACAGCGTATAACATAAATATTATTTGCCACAAAAATGATTTCATTATAAACCACTGCGTGGTTTTAATAATTAAATAACATTCATTTTAGCTGAATTGTGTTTGTGAGAGGGGGGGGAAGGGGCACGAAATCCACAATGTCAAGCCGGTCTCAGAAAGGCTCAATGATTACAGACCAAATCAAAATTATTAGCAAGCAAAATTGCTGCACACCGAAATATGTAATGTTAAAAAATATATAGAGCTCACAGAAAATATACATTTCTGGGAATTCGTTCATATTTTGTATTTTAAATATGAAACACGAGTCAATCCTTGGAGGCATGACTTCCGAAGCTATCCACGTGCGCTGGCCAACAGATGGCAGCACAGTCACCTACTCTGAAGCTGTATCGCAAAAGTTACCCATCACGTCTGTATAAAAGTACATTTTTCATCTCGTGCGGGCTCAAAAGACTCGGATTAAAAATACATTGCCTAAAATTGATGTAGAAATATTTTAAAAATAACAGCTGTTTTGTAACAACATCAAATAAAATACATACTACATTTTGTCTAAGAACTCTTTCCTGTCTATGTATTTCTCCAATATCTGTTGTGCTAAGGCAGAGCTGTCAGAATAGCCAACATGAAATTCTCTTTCAATTGTTTATGCATCAGCTGATACAGGATTTTGTATATGGGATATTGTTAATTTCATTTATGACGTGTTGCCACACACTGGCTGTTAAAAATGTAATTATTATGTGAAACAGACTATACTGTAGTTTTTATCATTTATTAACAATTCATCTTCTTCGTAGCTACTGCAGAGACCTGATGTTATGAAGGTTCACTGTTTCCTGAGAATGACTGCATAAAATTGGTGACTTTGTAAAATCAGGAGACTGGATTAATCCTCCATAACTCTAAAATTGTGGTAAAAACATTCATTTTTCTGATACAAAAATGATGTGTTTTTCAGAAGGCGTATTTATTTTATTCAGTAGGTATGCATTCCCCAAGTGCAATATGGGAAAGATGCAATGTAAATTACTTAACTTTGGAGGACTAAATTTGCAAGAGGCGACTATCAACTCTATTACAAATAATTAATCATAAATAATTGTGAAAATAAAAAAACTTCAAGTAGTATACTTTTCAATAAAATGTAATTTTTCTGTTATCACATAAATAACAAATCTGAAAAGGTTTTCAAAGTAATGCAATGGAAGGTAATAAATTAGTTTTAATAACTAGTTTTTAATTCTAACAACAGCCATAAATTTTGAAATTGGCAAAAACCTTGTGTTTAGCAAGTATAAAATTTGTATACATTTTCTGAGTTGAATTTTGGGTAGCCACAAACTTTGCACCTGCCTGCTCGTGTGGCTGGGCAGCTGAACTTGTTGATGGTTCGAATTAAACACCACACGAGATTGCAAACTTAATTTTGTTAATTGCATGCAGAGATAAACTTAACAAGATCTTCATATTCCATTAACATTTAATGTTGGAAGAAAGTAAAATGTCTCAAGGTGAAAGTTATTCTGCTAGAACTCAGTCTACAGAACAGAAAAGAAAACCAATCATTTTAGGATACACTGCAGATCTATCTACCTATTTTAAAAGAAAATAGCCTGTGATGCAATAAGTACAGCAACATTTACTTCCTTTTCTCTTCCTGTAGCTTCTATAGATTTTATTTTTGAGTATATTTGCACCAAATGACTAATTGCACACATTGGCTTACTGGAACTATTCCACTGATTGTAAATGGCCGTCAGTTTTACGACACTGCAGGGCCTAAAGTATATTGAGCGTTGCTTACTTTGAGGCATTCCACAACGTATTTATCTGTCTTGTAGAAAGTTAAGTACTACTTAGTGATTCATTAATAAAGAGAAGTAATTTTTGTTTTTGTACTATAAAATTTAACAAAATCAAGGGTGGCAGCCTTAAACATATCCGTGAAACAGTTACAAAAAAATATGTCTTTTGCAGTAGTTTAATTCATTCCACATTATTCTGACACAGTGTATTCAAACTTAAAATACTTTTTGTAATATTTGTAATAAACTAGTGATTAATTTATATTTTCAATAACAGCTATCATTGTGTTCAACTTATCTGTTCGTGACGAAACTGCTGCCACAGGTTGCGTGTATTATTAAATTTTATGCTATAGATAAAAGAAAAAGAAGCAGATTGAAGAACTAAGAGTTCTGAATTTTGTTTTACATCACTCACGACTTACAGAGAACAAAGGACATGAGAACTCATAGTTAAAATGGTCTCCCAATTGCTTATGTACCGGCTGGTACTCAAATTGTGACATTTGCTATGGACAAGTCATGAACCATTTACCGCTTCAATGTCCTTGCCATGCGAACATGACGCAATAGATATTATGACCACCGAGTGTTCTTAAATATATAAAAGTCCTATATTTGTGTGTGTGAGTATATGTATGTATATACACACACCCACGTGCATGCGCACCCACACACACAAGCAAGCACATGTGCACCCACACGCACACGCACACACACCTGCACACATGGAATTTTTAAAATATACATTTTGAAAATTCTATTTTTAAACTCGATTTCTAAGAGCGTATATCTCACTTACGAATTGAACTAGGCTGTAAGTTGTACCACAAATGTCTACCTCATTTTTCACAAGGAATCTCCTCGCGAAATATTTCGGGTGAGTTTCCGAACAGCCTGTAAATATAGACACACAGTATGTCACTGAATAAAATGTAAAGCTGTTGGCCATGTTGTAGGGGATGTTATGATGAGTAAAATGATATAGTACACTTAGGGTCACATCAGCTGGGAAATACCTGAAAATAGACACATAAGTTGCGTTCTGTGAGGTTTGCAACCTACATTGAAGTAGTGACAACTGGCACGCTTGCAATATCTCGCCCATTCACTCGGCCTGCTCTCTTGGCCCCCCTGCATGTAATACCAGTTAGAGCCACAGTAGTGCAGCCTTTCCTGAATGTCAGTGACAGTACTTAGGTGTCTTCGTAGTGCGATCGAATGACATGACGAAATGATTAATTACAAATTTAAGAATTGGCAGACATGCATCTCTGCTATGGTGCAGCTAACTCAAACGCACTCGCAGCAAGGCGGCTTTATGCAGAACGCTTTCCTCGATGCAACTTACCAAGCCATGTGTTGTTTAGAAGTGTGGACCGTTTCATCCTTGAGACAGGGATGGTGAAGGTAGGTAAACACACACAGGCGTAACCACTTCATGCATTGTTGTACAACACAGGTAAGATTGTGTTACGTGAACAATTCCGTACAGATTGGGCACCATGAAGGGGCGGACATCGTCACACGTGCGAAAAAACCAGTTTGAAGATAAAGTGTTAGCATGTGTTGAAGAAGGTCTGCATATAAGCACGCACTGCGTTGCGGGTTAACTAGGTGTGTCGCAGGGTCCGAAAAATCGGTTTTTTTTAAGCCCAACCAACTTAGGTTTTATAAAAAAACTAAGGGTTTTCGTAAGGTTTTTACAGGTTTTTTTGAAGGAAAAAAAACAGGTGAAATATAAACATGTATATTGTAAATATTTGTTATCTGTGTGTTTATCTGGATAATTATATTTTATTTTATAAAATGGCTTTTTTATTAGAATCTGAATTTAATGCATTGTTAATAAATATTGGAAAAGGTTTTTTTTATTTCTGCTAAATATTATGTGAAAAAAAAANTCTGAATTTAATGCATTGTTAATAAATATTGGAAAAGGTTTTTTTTATTTCTGCTAAATATTATGTGAAAAAAAAAATTGATTCTATAGCAGTTTATGTAACGTATTATACACAACAAGTACACTATGTTATGTATAACAATTGATATAACTATTATGTTTTTTATATTGTCATATATCACCATAACCTGCAATTGTGTTGTTTTAAAAAAAACCACTTTTTATGAGTTGTGTTATCTGTGCATACAAACACTTGACATTTATTTTTACTGAGGATCACAAGTACAGTTGAGACCCGAATTAACAAGAATTGGGATTACAGAGGCAGCGATTTTGCGAGGCCATTCTCAGAAACCGTCAAAAATTCATAAAAATTGTTGAAAAAATACAAAAAATCCCAGGAAAATGGCAATGAACTGCAATAAAAATGGATTAAAAATACGTTAGCGAGTCCACAGCCATAAAATACATGGGTTGTAGTGTTGCTACTCGTAATTTGCATGTCACGACATAGAAAACAAACCAAAAAAAAAACAGACAAGAATCCGTTAAAAACTGCGGCGGTTGTGAAGTGAAACTAGCATGCCACTCCACCGCTCAGCGACTGAACGCAAGGCTGCTCACGACATGCGAAGGAACAAAATAGTAACAAATAGGATTAAAGAGAATACTATACAGCTCTATGCCAACAACACAGGGAAGTGTGCGACTAGCAACAGTGGTGGCATCTAGCCACATGGTGTGATGAAGGCCTGCGACTGCAATGGCAAAAGCATGTATACACGTCAAAAAATGTATTTAAAAATTTGTGTATTTTATTAAACTGAAATTATGCACACACATATGAACTGCTGATAGTTTACAGTGTTTCCAAGACTTAGTACAGATTGAACGTTATTTACAAACATGAAGGAAAACCAAGAAGGTAGGTTAGTTTTCTGTCAAATATATTGTGATTAATGTTGTGTACAAACTGAACACCAAAAAGCCACCTAACTTAATTGTTGCTCNTTTTCTGTCAAATATATTGTGATTAATGTTGTGTACAAACTGAACACCAAAAAGCCACCTAACTTAATTGTTGCTCGAAACATAATCGTATATAAAGCCTGATAATGTAAGGGGTAATACTAAAAAGAGATCTAATCATGAAAGCGGAATCCTGAAAGTAAAACTGAATACCAGAAACCNAATGTAAGGGGTAATACTAAAAAGAGATCTAATCATGAAAGCGGAATCCTGAAAGTAAAACTGAATACCAGAAACCGCAGCAGTTTAGTTCAAAATTGAAAAAAAATCATCTTATTTGCCTTTTAATGAATTATATTCAATAAAGTCTCAAGTCTCCACTTGAAAATTGATTACAAACTTCTTAACGATACCAGTGAAATTATTNAATTATATTCAATAAAGTCTCAAGTCTCCACTTGAAAATTGATTACAAACTTCTTAACGATACCAGTGAAATTATTAAAGCAAATTTTTAGAAGTATCTGCAACTCCAGCACGACACGAAAATAATTGGTTAAACCACAACAAATTTTCTTTGTATTATTTACATTTTATTTTTAAAAAAAAATATGCATCCTTAAATGTGTACACACAACTCTATTATTATGAGATTACTCTAATTTATCTTGTCAGACAAGCTGTGATCGACAACCGAAATTTAGGATTCAAACAAATATAGAACATTTTCAAAATGAAGATCTTGAAGGAAAATGATACCTTCTAGAAATTGAAAGAGAAAATGACCAGGATTATGACGTTCGTATGACGTCGTATAGCTTTCAATGAATTGAATTAAATACAGACTGAAGAAAAATTTGATCGAGTGAAAAGGCCTACAGAAGTTCTTACAAAACGCAACATACAGTCAGACTTGCACTTCAAATTTGAATGTTTTAATTGATAATTAAGTTAGATTAAAAACAGATTAATATNAACATACAGTCAGACTTGCACTTCAAATTTGAATGTTTTAATTGATAATTAAGTTAGATTAAAAACAGATTAATAATGACATATAAATATGCCGAATTATAAAAAATTGTTTCAGACAGTATATATTCTACATTAAACGTGTCTTATTGAGACGGAAATTATACAACAATAAAGTTATATACAATAAAATGGTAAAAGCTTTTTACTAACAATT
>NQII01011659.1:0-11906 GCA_002778355.1 Clitarchus hookeri
TTAACATTTCAAGGAAATATTCTTACGTAGCTTCTTTATATATTTATACTGGAAGCAGCAGTGAAAACAGGGAGTGGTTAATGGCTGCAAAATTAGAGAGCCATCGTGTTTATTGCAGTTATTTTTGATGACGTAATTTATTATAGACTCAGCAAGGTTACGTTAAAACTGGACAATAATTTGTTTTCGAATAATATATACGCAACTTTAGACATCCCTTATCGGGATTGGTGATGGTTGTGGCAGATTGAAACTAGCTTTTCAATCCCACAGGATACAGAACAAACTCTCAACCTAATCTCCACAAATCTAGCCTAAGGAACCTGTTAGGCCGACGGTAAGGGATGGGATGCATGAAACTCCATAAATCTCACCAGATGCAATAAAATAAAATAAATTATTTGACCCCTTTTTGTTTCCAAATTGGCAATGAGGGGAAACAATATTTAAATAACAAAACATACATTCACGTAAGATTTCTTAACATAATAATCTGTGACATTTATCGTTTATGCTTTCTCAATACGCCACATTAGATGCAAAATGGGCATTTGGGACAGGATTCATGATTCGGAGCTCGGAACCACCAGCTACCTCGGTTGTCGAGGTGGCCTGGGACGGCTAGCGCAACGAAAATTTCCGTTTTTTCCCCCTTAAAATGGTCCGTTTAGCATTCGAAAAAGCCTGTTTTGACTCCAAAAGTTCTCTTTACTAACCTCCCTCCCAGCCTCAAACCTTCCTAAATTTCCAAAAATTTGGGAAATAAGTGATTGCACCTCAATGTGGTTAACTGTCTCTTCAATGTGGCCGAGGTATCCCGGAAAGCAGCTACAATGTGGAACCTAAGGAGTCAATATTTTTTTTGTAAAAATAACTATTTTAAAANGAGGTATCCCGGAAAGCAGCTACAATGTGGAACCTAAGGAGTCAATATTTTTTTTGTAAAAATAACTATTTTAAAAATTTTAATAAATTTTTATAGATAAAATTTTAAAGGCGTAATTAGATGTAAGAGGTATGCACTCCCCTCCCAATAATCAAAACTCAGTACCGTCACCCTACCTTACCAGCACCTTAACCTTCATCCAATATCGTCACCCCACCTTACCACCTGGCCGACTACCCCACCTCACCGACCATACATCAAGCTCATTTCTTAAATAAAAATATCTAATAATTAAAGCGATTTACATCACTGCCCAAAATACAGTCGGAAATTATATTCACAATATCAATACATACACCCCACACTTAAATGTTGTAGATCTCGCACTTTCTTGTGGCAGCTTGTAAAATTAAAACCAACTCGGTGGCGCCTCTTCTGGACCCACGACCGTCGTCTCTATTTTATTTATGCCAGGTACCGTCAACTGCTGAGACGAACTGCCTCTCACCAAAGTCTCTATCAAATTATGCTCTGTAACATGAACCCACCAACATATATATATATATATATATATATCCGCACGTGACATCATGCAGATGATGTAGTGCACCATTGCAGGCGATAAAGCAGGTTATTTTGCAACTGGTGATAAGCTGTTGAGTGATACACCCGTACTCGTTATAGGCATTGAAACGTAGGAATTACAAGAGCGAGACGATGTTACTTGTGTCAATAACACAGGTGATGAAGGTTGCAGCAGACCAGATATAAATTTCTCAGCACTGTAGGCCCCTTAGAGAAGTAACCATCGCCGATCCATAGGCTTCTTACTTACCTAGGCTCCTTGCACATATACAAGTTGTGACATCATGAAATGTGGATATTTCCATCTGTTCGTAATCCAAACCAAAGACAAGGATATCAATATATTGCCTATGTGTTGAGTAGTCCCAATCCACTCGACTTTCACGAATACTAATGAAGCTCGAAGGCATGAAAATAATGCATGTGTAAGGTGTATCGTCCGCATGGGATAGCGATGGGAGAAGTATTCTAAACTATTGGCATGCACCGACAGTTAAAATAGGCATTTTTTACGATGTAAAAGTGCTATAACATCCTCCGACGTTGAACGGGCAGACCATCCTTCCTCTGTGGAGTTAACAGCGAAAACTGCTGCTAGTGCAGCTTCAACTGGTGAAACAGAAGCTACACCTACCAATTCGTCATCGCAACCTACGAAAATAACATGTGAGATGAAGCTAATGCAAATTTATTTTTCCTGAAGTATTCTGCATTCAGGGGTCTTCTAAAAGATTATGTTACTGCGAATCTGACAGTTTCGACGGAAGATGTTTGTTCATTTTTTGCATATATAAAACAAAATTTAATGAACCAACTTACAGAGGAGGTGGAAAAATGCGGAGGTGTGAAATATAATATATGGCTGGAATGCAGCTATAGTAAACCAGAGCCGTACAATCATGAGCTCGCAAGGAAGGCATTCAAGACCTCGAACGTACCTATCTATAATGTAAACAACATCAAAGAGAGTGTTGAAAACAGTATACATCACCTCCTATAATAAATAAGAGCTTAAAAAATCATTAAATATAATGAACGAAAGGACACCCATTTAAACAACGAAAGGGGAAGGCGAACACAGCAAAGTACACACACGACATGAAATCCCATATGATTATGAAGAAACCCTTCAAATATGCCATCCTTGGAAATTACTGTAAATTAAGCACTTAAAGAAGCACACTAAACCAAAAAAATCGTGTAATAAATTTGGAATAAACGTAGCCGAGAGCGTAACCTAGTGCCATCGTAATACGGATCCGTACTCTGTTTGGGAAGAAAACCAAAAAAATCTCGTCGCTTAAATATGAAATCATACTCCAAACTTACCCGGAAAGGAAAAAATCAGAATTTCTATAGACAAAG
The DNA here is from genome assembly GCA_002778355.1 of Clitarchus hookeri. NCBI lineage: Eukaryota > Metazoa > Arthropoda > Insecta > Phasmatodea > Phasmatidae > Clitarchus > Clitarchus hookeri. The sequence continues at coordinate 2,837 of NQII01011659.1, forward strand.
AAAAGTAATTTTTTCTATGGCAATTCACATCCTGTTTTCTATTAATCTTTTTAATCGCTATAGCTTTGCGGGTTATTTGACTGTCTCCACCGATACTACATTTTTAAAGTGTTTTTTAAATGTTTTAAAGTATTTATATTATAAAAAGGAGACTTTGCTGCGTACTTAAGGCTGCCCTCCTCTTTTGCAATTGCTCATATTTACAAGTCTAGTCAGTGTAACGCTTTAATTGTATTCTGCAAATTATTATTGCTTTAAATCGTTGCTCTGTTTTGGTAATTTGCATATTATGTTATAAATATTCTCTAAATTACTAAGCAATTCATTGATTTATTCTAAGTTTTGTAAAATGTTTTCTTAAATTTGGAATATTTGGCATGGATCTAGAATCTAGTAACGCTTCTGATTATCCGTTTTAATAAATGTAAAAGTTGTTTGTAGTCATTTTTAAGGTACTGTGACGTTATAAATATTTATTTGGCAAAATACAGGCATTAAATAGGTATTGTTGTTTGTAATTTTTTGTGCTTCAGCACTAACAATTTCTGCGCGAACTCCAGTATATTGTTTTCTTATATCTGCATTTTGTATTTGTTGCAGAAATGGCTGAGGTCGGATTCATCTACGCCTTGAAGAAGATGAACTTTCAAATTTTTTGCGGGACCTCGAGTACGACGTGGACGAAGCGACGACCGTAGCTGAGCTGCGCCGAGCTGCGGTGGGCTGTTGACGTAAACAATTTACGAGAGTGCAACCCTCTGAGCGAGTGGACCCGGTGAGTATCACCAACGGCCCGCCCAAAGTAGATGATTTATTTTTGGTGTCCTTTAAGAGCCTACCTTCTTTGACATCCTTAGAACCCGTAAGTATCTTACATTTCTTCATTGCAGTGAGTAAAATAGCAAGTCTATTTTTGAGTTCTGAGGATGGTCGCCTAAAAGCCATTGCGATTTAATGTGAAGGGTTTATTTTACAATTACTTCGTGAGGAAATTACGTCATTATAAGGTGTTACCTTTGTGAGCTATAAACGCAGGGTGTTCCAGGCTTTGTTCTCCTGCGCGTCAAGCGCCAATGTGAATGTGACTTTATCTATAGATTTTAAAAGCCGGGCGAGCCTATGTATGACTTTGTTGAACCGTTTGTGCATTTCAAGATCCCTTATGTTTATAAATGAGTGAAACCGAACTGGCTAGTGTCATCATTGATAAATTGGCTCCTCACGTACTAGCGCAATGCATGCTCGTTTCTGTTACACGTAACTTACGTAAGCTACGCCAGCTTTCTGTAGAGGTGCGAGGTCACCTTGTTGCCTCTAGTGAGTATCGTGCTTGTTTTCCACCTGCCGTACGAGCCGACCGCGATTCCAACTCCGCGTCGTCCAGCCAAATTTTCAATATACAGACTGTCGAGCAACGCGGTTCCTCCGTGCGTTGCTGTAATTGTGCAGTTCAGAGACACGTGGCAAGAAATTGTCAATACAGCAGGCGTACGACGTCTGAGAGAAAAAGTTTTGAATGCGGTGAGCTCGGGCACCTGCGCAGATCCTGTCCTAGGGCGGGAAACGAAAAACAACTGGAAATAGGCGCTGGTCTTCCAGTCGAGTTAAAGATAAAGAAAGTCTCGCGCGGTATTAGGAAGGGTACGTGTTGATCACTTGTGGGGATAAGGATTTTTCCACCTTTGTTGACACTGGGGCTACCCATCGTGTCTTAAGTAATTTCTGAAACGACTCGTGGATTAAAAGATCGTTTCCAAAGGGCGTGCCATACGTATGTCGGATAAACGTTTGTGTATCGCTAACGGCGACGTCGTTAGGAGCAATGTAGTAGTGAACCTACATTTTAAGATTGGTGGGTTTTCATTGACGTTTCCCTTCTGGGTTTTCTCACCTTTCACATGACGTTGTTTTAGGCCTCGAATTTCTGGGAAAGACTAGGACGTCAGTTAACATCGACGAATGGGTTTGCTCCGAACATCAGGATTACCCTTCAGGTAGACGCTGTTCCGTATGTGTTCTCTCCTTTATTTGATGGCGCGAGTTCTGCCACTGATTTTCAAGTATGATTGAATCAGTTGAATGAGGAATTTAGTGATGTAATTTCTTTGCGCATAGGTAAATGGGATGTCCTACCCTATAAGTTCTCGTTGACGGATGATATTCCTGTGTGCGAGAATCATTTTAAATCTCTCCCTCCTAAGCACTAAGACTTCCGGGAAATTATAAAGAAATTGTTAAAAGCTGGCGCAATAGTTACATTCACGTCAGATTATTGTTCACCGGGTTTTTGTTGCGTAGAAAGGAAAGTGACAAGTATCGTTTGGTGGTTAACCATTCCCTGGTAAACAACAAAAATNAAAGGAAAGTGACAAGTATCGTTTGGTGGTTAACCATTCCCTGGTAAACAACCAAACTTCGTAAAGATCCTTTTCCGTTGCCTATCATCGATTGCGCCCTTTAACCTTTTTGTAAAGCCCGTGTGTTTTCAGTGCTATATTTAAATAATAGCTTTCACCAATGTTTACTAGATCCCTTTGGTAGGTAGTATACGGCATTTACGTATAACACCCTGGAGCCTGTATGAGTTTACAAACTTTCCAATGGGTTCCAAATTTCGGCAGCCCAGCCTTGTTGAGAGAGTTAGATCATGTTCTGTCTGAATTTAAATTCAAATCACTTTTTTATTACATCGATGGCATAATTGTGTACAGTGATGATCTTGAGTCTCACTTGTCCCACTTGCGTCAGGTCCTCAAAATGCGGGAAGTTGGTTTGACAGAAAATCCTGATAAAGTTAACTTGGTATCGGATAAGGTGAAATTTCTGGAATATTTGCTCTGTCAGGGTAGTCTGATGATTGATCCCGACAACGTGGCCCCTATATTTAATTTCCCTGACCCTAAGACCTTGAACGGAGTGCAGACATTTTTGGGGACATTAGGTTATTACTCCCGCTTCATAGAGCTTTTTTTTTACGAAGGGAGTTGAACTTCAGTGTGCTTAGGAGCAGGAACTCTGCCTTCTACCTGTTTAAGGAAAAATAGTTTCACCTCCGGTGCTCCTTCTACCGGACTTCTCGTGCCGCTTTGTGATTCAAGTTGATGCCTCGTCGCTGGATTTAGGCGCCGTCCTAAGTCAGCGGACAGAGTTGGGTTTGGTACCAGTGGCTTTCGCTAGTCTAAGCCTTACTGAGACGGAACGAATGCTGGGAATCTATGAGAAGGAAACCCTGATATGCATATTTTTTTGGGGGTTGAGAAATGTACATCGTATATTGAACACGACGATTGCGATCCTTACACCGATAATAAGGCTTTACGTTGGGTCCGAAAACCAGGTGACTGACGCCTTATCAAGAATGTATGATCCGGCAGATTTTGAAACGGACGAAATGGTAGCTCCTGAGGGATCTCTCAATATGCTCGTAAGATCGTTGTACCCGAGTCACCTAGATCTATGGTGTTGTCATACTTTTACGATTCCGTGTTTGGCGGACACATTGGTGCAAGTTAGACTTTTAATAAAATTGCTTTACAGTTTGCCTGGCCTAGTCTTCAGGGGCGACGTTTCTGGCNATTGGTGCAAGTTAGACTTTTAATAAAATTGCTTTACAGTTTGCCTGGCCTAGTCTTCAGGGGCGACGTTTCTGGCTTTGTGCGTTCGTGTGACCTGTGTCAAAAGTGTAAGCAGGCTCAGCATGCTAACATTGTGCAGACTGTGATGCAGATTCCCCAGTGTCCTTGGAGCACGGTTCAATAGGATATATTTTATCCTTAAGTTAGATTTAAAAAGAGTAATGCATGTATTTTAATTTTGCTGGATATNCGGTTCAATAGGATATATTTTATCCTTAAGTTAGATTTAAAAAGAGTAATGCATGTATTTTAATTTTGCTGGATATTTTGACTAAATTTGTTATTTTGTTACCACTGCGAAACATGAAAGCGTCGTCCATTGTTAAAGCACCCACCGATCAGGCGTGGAAGGTGTTTAGTGCTCCTGTACATATTGTTCCAGATAATGNCGGTTCAATATGATATATTTTATCCTTAAGTTAGATTTAAAAAGAGTAATGCATGTATTTTAATTTTGCTGGATACTTTGACTAAATTTGTTATTTTGTTACCACTGCGAAACATGAAAGCATNGTATTTTAATTTTGCTGGATACTTTGACTAAATTTGTTATTTTGTTACCACTGCGAAACATGAAAGCGTCGTCCATTGTTAAAGCACCCACCGATCAGGCGTGGAAGGTGTTTAGTGCTCCTGTACATATTGTTCCAGATAATGGCATGTATTTCACCTTTAATGTTTTTAAGAACATGTGTTTTCACTGGGCTATCAAACATTTTACTTCTAGTCCTTACTACAATAATGGTAATCAGGCAGATAGATTTAACAAGAATCTTAAGGATTGCTTAACCATTTTCTATAATCAGGACTATACTATGTAGGGTCAGGATTTGAATTTCATAAAATGTAGTATTCAATAGGGCCTTACATGATTCCACAGGAGTTCCACACTCTCTCCCTTTCCTTGCTCGTCCGCTTAGTAATCCATTACTTAATATTTGGAATATCCCCCCTTTTCTCTCCCCCACTTGGTGACACTGACCGAGATCGCCTGCTTGAGGAGGTGCACCGTAGACTCGGGGCAGTTAGCTGCAGGTAACAGCTAAGATGGACCAGGGCATGTTACCAGTTAGTTGCAAGTCAAGGAACCTGGTCTTATGTAAGAATTATTTGTTGGCTGATATGAGGAAGGATATAACGGGGAAACAGATACCAAAGTTTCTTGGTCCGTTTAAGATAAATAAATTTCTAGGTCCTAACACTGTTAGTCTTGTGTCTCCCAGCTCAAACCGGTTATTTAGAAAGGCACATGTGTCTCATTTGAAACCTTATTTGCAACGAAATTAATGGTTACTTGATTATGTTTTGTACGTACAATTCGGCTGATCATGTTTAACTCTGTTTAACGTTGTTTCCCAAATCCTTTTCCTGTGTTATCTTTTTTGTTCTGTATTCCCTTTTATAATCCATCGTTATTAGGCATGCTTCCCTTCTTCCCATCGAGTCGCGCCGAGGCCATCATGCGCCGCCGCCATCGTGCTGAGGAGATGTGTTTCGCATCGTCTCGGGAGGAGGCAGTACTTCAACTGGTATCTCCATCCGCAACCCTCCTTGATGCTGACATGCTGCTGTACCATGTGCACGAGAAGAGACCGCTCTGATGGTGCTGAGTGGTTCTCCTCTGGGCTGCCCACCGCCCCCGGGGATTACATCAACTACATTGTCAACTACAACCTCATGAAGGAGCTGATCACTCCAAATATAGTGTAAATTGTTGCTGGACTGTTCTGCCTGATGTTCTGCATGTAACTTGGAAGTCGATCATATTTACTGACTTTTATTCTATTTTTCAATCTATACTCCAGTATATACGAATTTTCTATATTTTGTATTTGTGTAGTGTTTGAATTTTTTTTGTCAAGATGTTCAGAGACTGGTCTCAAGAGCACAGGGTTTGGGGTGGGGGTTGCGATGCTAGCGCTCGCCACGCCAGACGTCGTCATATTTTTATACTCTGCAGGGTGGCTTCCTCTTTGCCCGGCTCGGATCCCCTCCGTTTTCTTCCCCTTTTCACCTTCCGGTGATTTCCTGTGCACTCGTGCATCATAATTTATTTGTCAACAGGGCAATTTATTTAAGTCGTTGCACACCTTGAGCTCCTTCTATTCTACGCCCGGTTGCCGCCTGTACGAGTCCCAGAGGAGCTGCAACATGATTTAAGCTGTCAAATTTGTCATCCTTAGGACGTTTGGTGTGATGAGGCACCATTTATTATATTTTGTTGCCTGAGTTGCCGTGATGTGGGAGCAATTTGAAACGGTGAGTTGTGGACAGCGAGTTGTGTGTTAGCTGGGCCATTTTTAAATTGTCTTTAACCGTTTGTGTGGCGTAGATGTGTTGTCTTAAGCATGCGGTTAGTAAGCGTTTTTTTTATTTTTTTTTTTTTGCGGCTTAACTAAAACCCTAGCTTTACTGTGTGTTTCCAGTTTGAACGTGCAGTGTCTAGTTTTGTTTGCTGCCCAAAAATATTTCTAACTTCTTTTAATATGCTTCGTGTCCACTACTCTCGCGTTGGGCGTAGTAACTTTCAAACATATTGGTTTATTATATTTTAATCGCTGGAGTTTTGACGGGTTATTTGACTGCCTCCACCAATACGAAATTTTTAAAAAGGGTTTTTAATAATTTTACTATAAATAGAAGGCTTTACAGGGCTCCTAAGGCTGCCCTCCTCTTTTACGATTGCTCATATTTACTAGTCTAGTCAGCGTAACGCTCTAATTGTATTCTGCAAATTATTATTGTTTTAAACCATTGTATTGTTTTGGTAATTTGCATATTATGTTTTAAATACTTTCCTTTTTACTGAGCAATTCATTGATTTAATCTAAGTTTTGTAAAATATTTTGTTAAACTTAAAATATTTTTTATGGATCTGGAATCCAGTAATGTTTGTGAATATCAGTTTTAATAAATTACAATGTTGTTTGTAACCATTTTTAGGGTGATGTGTCATTATAAATATTTATTTGGCAAAATACATGTATTAAATTAATNAAATTTTATAACACTTAGCTTATTAAAGTATTCATTACAAAATACCAAAACTTTTATAGTGTGAAAAAATTTACCGATTTATTTATTTATCCTTTTAAAACTTTTCACAAAAAAAAATATTCATAGTAATTGTATCACTTTTTTTTCCAAATTTTTATTACAAATGGGGCAGAAGGAGGGGTGGAAGTGTATAAAATTATGGTTTTTTGTACCTGATACTTTTAACACTGGCTACTATGCACCTTTTCAGTCTTGTTTGGAGAATTTGGGCTAGCAATTAGCCACGTGACCGTAGTTAAAAATGTGACAATTTTAAACAGGCCTTTCCATTTTACGGCCAACTTAGAGCGAAATAGTCTGCTTTGGAGCTAAGGTGATGAACTTCAGTTAACACTAAGTTGCCAGGCCTTAGACTCACGTATTTATATAAGGTGTTCGTTTTATCACTCATTAATTTTATTGTATTATACCTAAGTACATGACACTTCTTTCCATATGGTTACTGGGTCTTCTTTTGCCATATTCTCTAAACAAATATCTTGTGATGACCAAGCATTTACTAATGGATCGAGCAATCCCCGACCAAGGAAAACTTCAGCGGTCGTGAATTTATGAGCGGGATGAATAACATTATTAAAGTATAAAAACAACAGACGTTATGTACCAGATTGAAACGCGATAGAATAAATTTGTGTAGATAGTACGGGGACGTCTGCACCATTTTTACACCCCATAAAAAATTAAGGTCTCTAAACCACCCAACAGAAAGTAAGTGCCATTATCCGTTACCACAAACACAGGAGAACCAGAATCACTATACAATATTTGAATAACTATTTTATAAGTTCCAGTTTTTATTAACCGTAATGGAAATAAAAAACAAAATTTGCTAAAACTATCTATTGCTGGCAACAAATAAAGAAAACCAGAGGTACTTCTAGGTAAGGGTCCAATAACATCTGTATATATCCTTTCCCATGGATAGGAAGCTAGAGATCCTTCATTCAGAATTCTGATTTTTAGGTTTTGGGTGTTNCTGTATATATCCTTTCCCATGGATAGGAAGCTAGAGATCCTTCATTCAGAATTCTGATTTTTAGGTTTTGGGTGTTGACACTCTTCACACACTTTAACCCGTCCTTCTAAATTCTTTCAGACTCCTGGCCACGTAAACAATTCTAGTACACTCTAAATGGGTTTGTCTCGCCCCGTGTGTCCTCCAAAATGCGATTTATAGTAATACTTATATACCATATGGCGTGATTATTTTGGAACAAAAACTCTAAAATTTCCTTTTTTGTCCATTGTCTTAACAATGCCTTATAAATAACATAAGTAGTTGTTCCTTGTGTTATTTCAGCACATATTTGTTGACGTTATGTGTCAGCTTTTTGATAGTCTGTTATATTCTCAAACATACTAGGACATCTCTGAAGCGTATTTATTCCTACCTCAATTATACACTCGGTTGTATTGATCTTATCTACAACATTTAATTCTGCNCGGCTTAACTAAAACCCTAGCTTTACTGTGTGTTTCCAGTTTGAACGTGCAGTGTCTAGTTTTGTTTGCTGCCCAAAAATATTTCTAACTTCTTTTAATATGCTTCGTGTCCACTACTCTCGCGTTGGGCGTAGTAACTTTCAAACATATTGGTTTATTATATTTTAATCGCTGGAGTTTTGACGGGTTATTTGACTGCCTCCACCAATACGAAATTTTTAAAAAGGGTTTTTAATAATTTTACTATAAATAGAAGGCTTTACAGGGCTCCTAAGGCTGCCCTCCTCTTTTACGATTGCTCATATTTACTAGTCTAGTCAGCGTAACGCTCTAATTGTATTCTGCAAATTATTATTGTTTTAAACCATTGTATTGTTTTGGTAATTTGCATATTATGTTTTAAATACTTTCCTTTTTACTGAGCAATTCATTGATTTAATCTAAGTTTTGTAAAATATTTTGTTAAACTTAAAATATTTTTTATGGATCTGGAATCCAGTAATGTTTGTGAATATCAGTTTTAATAAATTACAATGTTGTTTGTAACCATTTTTAGGGTGATGTGTCATTATAAATATTTATTTGGCAAAATACATGTATTAAATTAATTTTGTTGTTTGTAATTTTTTGTGCTTCGGCACAAAGTTCTTGTCCGACCCGCTCTGCACCAAGACGCGACCATTGCTGCTATGATGAGGGCCCTATTTCATCACCAGGTATTGTAATTTTCGGCAAGCATTCTTAATTGGTTGAAACCTTGTACGGGGAATTGTGACAAACCGTCACATCTTCCTACCCTTGAATGCGCAGCACGTAGCGTAGAAAATCCACTCATAACTCCATCGTGCTGGGTGGCCAGTCCTGGCCGTGGGTCCTTTTCATCTTGCAGATAACATTGAACACCAAAATTCAGGAACCAAGTATCGTAGATACCT
>NQII01011659.1:13799-23979 GCA_002778355.1 Clitarchus hookeri
ATCTCTGAAGCGTATTTATTCCTACCTCAATTATACACTCGGTTGTATTGATCTTATCTACAACATTTAATTCTGCTTGCGTGAACCTATCAAATTTATTCTCTCAAAACATACGTGAAAGTGCGTCCGCGACTGCATTTCCTGTGCCTTTTATATATTGTACGTCACATTTGAAACGTGATAAACGTAATAGTCATCTAGCAAGACGCCCAGCAGATTTTAGAGATTTTAATAACCAACTTAACGCTTGCTTGTAAACTATTTAGAGGGTGCGCGATCTAGGTAATCAGCAAATCGATCCATCGCCCAAATACAGCTAAGGCATTCTTTCTCGTAGATGAAATACTTTATTTCTGCACTCGTCAACCGTTTACTAGCACACGCAACTGGCACATATAACCCATTTTCCTTTTGGCTTAACACCACAACTAAACCCATAGAACTTGCATCATTATGAAAAAAAAATTCCTTCTCAAAATTTGGTAGATGTAAAATAGGAGGGGTTTCCAAGCATTCCTTCAACTTTTGAAAAGCCTATTATTGTTCATTTTCCGATACAAATTCTACCCACTTCTTTTTTAACTTATTTAAAGGGTCTGTTAACTGTAAACAATTTGGAATAAATTTATTATTAAAAGTAACCATCTCTAAGACACGTTTTAACCCACGTACACTTTTTGGCTGCTGAAAATTTATAATTACCATAAATTTTTCTGGGTCCGTACGCAAACTGCCTTCTGAAATTATGAAACCTAAGTAGCAAACATGTTGCTCAGCCCAACTTATTTTATCTGGATTCACAGTCAACCCAGCGTCTCGTAATGCCTCCAAAACCACACGTATGTGCTTTAAATGCTCTTCTAACGTGGAATCATAATTGTACACGTCGTCAATACATGTGAAAAACGAAATCATGAAGATAAATACCCAACACATAATTTAACACACGTGAAATTCCTTGAGGCCCTACATTTACGCCTATCGGGAGACGTGTCCACTGAAATAATCCCCAAGTTGTACAAAAGGCAAGGAGTTTCCTAGACAGAGGGTGCAATTCACACTGCAAAAAGGGTGAATTTAATTCCAAAATGATGAAGTATTTTGCCTTACTGAAATTCTTGAAATACTCTCTTCATTACTAGCATAGGGTAAGCATTAAAACATAATTTTTTTTATCTTGCGGTAATCACAAATAAGACGGTACTGACCTGGAGTTTTTTGACAATAAAACAGATGGACTAGCATACGCACTTTTTGACGTCTCAATAATTCCCTGTTCCTGCAAATCTGATACTATATGCTTAAAAATGTTCAGTTTCGGTGCAGTAATCTGATAGGGAACAGAAACCACTGGTTAATTATCTTTCAAATTTAAAAGAACCGGAACCTGTGAGCAATGCCCCAGCTTACCTGTTATAACATCACAGAATTCAGCTTTTATTTTCATTATTTCTTTTTCAAATCCATCATTATTTTGAAGTAACTGAATCTTTCGCACATACATCGAGTAGCTTATCAATTTAACAGGAATATCAGAAGCAATACTAAAAGTTAAACACCTTTTTGCTACATCAATAAACGCCTGGGTTTTTCCCAAAAACTCCAGCCGTAAAATAGCATCATGAGACAACTTTTCTAATAAACGGAACTGTACCTTCCCCGATAAATTTTCAATCTTTATCTATACAACAACTCCGGCATTCGAACGAATCAAATCTCCGTCGGCTAATGAAAAAACTACATTTCCCCCATTTTTTATTACAACAGTTCCCACAGGATTTCCTCACATCAAGGTATAAAAAACTCATGACGCATAAGTGACACGGAAGCACCCGAATCAATTAAAGCTGATAATTCAAGGTTCCCTACTATGACCGGAACAAAAAGTAAACTTTACCTTTTCCGAAATACATTATTTACACAANAGGTTCCCTACTATGACCGGAACAAAAAGTAAACTTTACCTTTTCCGAAATACATTATTTACACAACCTATTACAACAGTTTTTTCACGTAATAGACAGTGAAATGGTTTATATCCCGTATTTTAACTTATTAAACACGCAAAAACGCTTTTTCTTTTACTGAAGTGCCTTCCTCTACATTTCCTAAATCGTCCTTTTTATTTTACGGTCCTTTATCAGGTTCGTCTCGAACTACGCGGATTTCCTCATATATACCTTTATTTTTATAGAAATATTTTTCAGTAACGTGATTTGTGCGAAAGACTGAAGTTTTGATTTCACCGACTTTACCAATCCATCAACTATTTTATAAAAGCATTTTTCGGTGGTATGATTAGTACTAAAACAAATGCTACATTGCCGTTTTACCTTTGCTTATATCTTTATGTTACATTCTCCCACTGTCAATTCTACTTCGGTAACCAAGTTTAAAAATTCTTGAAATTTAGTGTGTTTGCGTGCAAAAGTAAACAACTTATTTTTTTCTGGAAGCAAACTGTAAAATATAACTTAAACGGCATGTGACTCGTCGCAGTGCAACCCTAGCATTTCTACCAACCTAATTGTTACCGATACATACTCGTTCATGGAAACACCCGGTTTTTGTACTCTTTCTAAATTTTTCATCCGATATCTAGCAATGACTAAAGGAGTTCCTACTTGACATAACATTTCCTGACTAAACTGTGAAAACGCCCATTTTTCTGCCATAGTCTGACTCACTACAGGTTGCAAAATTTCAGGAACTCTGAATAATGACAGATCATATATTATGTTGTTTGCACATACATTTAGAGCAAACACCCGGGAAAATCCTACTAGGAAAGAAGTTCCGTTATCTACATTTACTACTGATATAGATGTTAGCATTTATTCTATACTACGGGAAACGTATTTAAGGGATTTCAAAAAGGAGCAAACTCACTCTCAGAAATTTCAGTGACGCCTTCCTTTCGGACAAGTACTCACAATGACTGCCGCAATACATCAATTGAATCATCTGCATTGTACGCAATGCCCGAATCCTACATTACAGCCTGAAGCGATTCCTTTGTAAGAGACTGTAACCATGTTGTTTCACAGTGCTCACACCAGCTGAAAGCATCCTTGGTATTAGCGGTTGCAGTTACAAAATTTAAAGTTTTTCACTTCCCCCTAAACGTACTTCACAAAACACACAAAAATGAAGTCATATTTGACTTTGCTCACACTAACGGGAAGCAGATTGACGCAGCTATCTGTCTACATGCATCGGATAGCCTCCGAAACATAAGACAGGTTATATAAGTCCTTCCTTCCCTTCAGGTTTTGGTTTTTTGTTAATACTTAACCTTTATAGTTTTTACTTCAAGCAGAGAAAAACAACCCCCAGGAGGCGGTGAACAAATCGTAAGTAAATGTATTGAATGAATAAAAGTTTTTTTTTAACACTTTATATAATTTAGTGATGCTACAAAAACTGTTACTTATCTTTAACCAACAATGTTATCACCCACAACATTAAATTGTTAAAAAATCTTTAACATTTTTTAACAATTATCTTAAAACCCTACCAAAACACAGTTAACACACACAATTTTAAATATGGACATCTTACTACTTTCTCACGTCACCCCTCCCCCATAGGTTTTCCAAAAGGAGGAAAAATCCCCCTAAATGTCTGTTCCCAAAGCCAGGTTCTCTCTGTTTTCAATAAGCCCCAAAAATGAATTTTTATACTAAATTCCTGGATTATAGAAGCACTCATTTCTTCGATCTCTTCTTATTGGTAAATTAAAACCACCGCCGAGCCCTGGTGGCCGAAAGTCGTCTGCTAGAGCAGGTGTAAGAGGGTTATGAGAGGGAAGGTGATCGCCTCACCACATGCTGTCCCCTCGTATTAGTTATTGTCCGACCTGATCTGCAGCTAGACGCGACACTTGCTGCTCTGATGATGGCCCTATTCCATTACCAGGTATGGTAATTTTCGGCGATCATTCTTGACGGTTGAAACTTCGTACAGGCAAATGTGACAACCCGTCACAGAATATAAAGAAATTCAGTGTGGACTTAGGCACATATGATTCAGACCCCACCTGAAAAAAATTACGATGTCTTATAATACATAGCTGGCCGGCCTTTCAAAAAATAAGAAAAAACTTTTAAATACTAGTTTTCATAAGNTAAATAAGAAAAAACTTTTAAATACTAGTTTTCATAAGCCAAATATGCTTTTATTGAAAAGAATAATAACTAAACGCTCAATACATTAAATATTTCTGTAATTATACAAGGGAATGACAGCCTCTTAGTTCGGATGTAATAAACAACATTTAAGAATAGCTCTTTGATGCTATTTGTGTACCTCTGTAGTCAGAGCACCTGACTTCTAATCGAAAGGTTATGGGTTCAAATCCCATTCTTCAAATAAACGTTTTTTTTTTTTATGTTACCAGCTGCCTTACGAAAGTGTAAAATTTACATAATTCAAATTTTAAAATCTATTTTGCTTTATAAATGCATTTTCGATACATAAAAATACATTGAAATTTTAACTTTTAAAAAATAATTTTTGAAATAATTTTATTGACTCCTCAGATTCATCATTGCGACTGATTTTCGGGATACCTCAGCCACATTAAGGAGACAGTCAGCCAAATTGAGGAATAAGCTATTTTTTGCAAATATTTTGTCATTTTAGGAGTGTGGGGGGGGGGATGGTAGATAGGAAAGATAAATTTTGGGGACAAAAAGTATTTTTAGAAAGCTAAACAACCCATTTTGAGGGAAAAACGGGAAATTTCTAAGTGCCGGCCACCCCAGACCGACTCGCCATCCGAGGTGACTGGTGGCTCCAAGCTCCGAATCATGAATCCTGCCTCGAATGCCAATTTGATATCTACTTACCACTCTTGGAATTTGCAGTAAAGGTTACAATTGATTTCAAATACAAACGTGTCTTCCCATTTAACTTTTCACTTATCAAGAAATACGTACAAAAATACAATATTCATTCTGACTGTTGTTTTCATTATTAACGATAAAATATGCAGATTATAGATGAGAGGCTCCTCAATATCAGTCACCACACTCGGAAGTTATCGTCTAACTATCGCACACACTACAGCCAACACGTACTTACCACCAGGTCACAGATGAGGGTACTCCTCTAACTATACACCTGGAGATCTCGGTAGTGCTCACTGGTCCAACTCAGCATCAACCACTCCAGTGTTACTTCCCTTAACATACACCCGAGAATGCAGGTAGTGTTCACTGGTCCACGCTATTCCTCATAACACCATACTTCCTAAAGCATATTATCATTGTCATATCGTCTAGATAGCTTATCTTGGCCAAGCAGTACATCAGTGTTTCACACCTGGCTTAATGCCTCTACTGTAAGAGTGTATCCGGCCCGAGAGAAAACTTTTCTTGGTCGTGCCCTGAAGTATTAGAATTTTCTTCAAAGAGCCTTAGAAGTGCCCAAATCTAATGATATTTTTACAACCGTTTCTTTTCTATATGACACTCACAACTTCCCAGGACCATGAAAATGTAAGTTTTACATATGACGGAACGATACAAAATGAGGACGAAAGAAGATCTTAACAATGGTTTTGAAAAGGGCTGAATTAACAATGAACTGTCTATACTATCCCACCCTCGAACCCCTAATATAGAGCTGCATGGAACAAGATAGGAGGGCAAACAAGATTAATCTAGAATTCACTACAGCATAACAGCACATTCAGTTAGTCTAATTTATAGATTCAAAGTCGTTCAATTTGGAGCAAGAAATTTTAAAATACAGAGTAGAAGCACTTTTAGATTTTGAGTGCGGCAACTTGCAATGCACTTCTGCCGTACACGTATAGGCGCAACCAGGCGATACTTCTTGTGTGACACTAGTCCAAAACGATACCTGGCTGGCAGGATTTCTGTTTTCCTCTTGCAATATCATGCCAAACTTGCTATTCATCAAATAAAAAACACTGCATATCACATGAAATATAAAACGCCATTCCATGTGAAATATGATGAAGACAAATTAAATAAAAATGTAAAGAGAACACACTGTCAGATCGTGGTGATGATGGAGAGAAGGAGGTGACGGCTGAAGGCTGGTAGGAACATCAGCATCGGTGCGGTGATGGAAACCGTGTCACACTAGGCTTAATTAGGCAGGATGATTCTACAGTGGCTTGCCATTATTTTGCGCAATATGGCGGTGTGCCAGACCCACCACTTGAAAAATTACATATGTCAATTTATGGGAAACCAACCTTCCATGCTATATACAACACCACGGAGGTCAACTGTTGCCACAAATGCCGAGATCATATAACAGTGTTGCCACATTATCATGAGTGTGCCATGGATAATCATGATTGTAAATGTAAAACGGTTCCAGAGGTAAACATTTTCCTGTAACTGGCAATTAACTTGAAATATTTTAGATACATAATTATGAAAACGGAAGAGGTTTTTTCATTTGATAACTTATAATACTTACAGGATGAAGGGCAACATTATTAACATTTCGTTTCACAGAACTTATTTAATATTATAACATATATGCTAGGAGTTAATTCTATAAAGTCATCAGGGCAGTGGTGGTGAAGTAGTCAGACAACTTTTTTCCTCATATTACGGCGAACTGGGTTCGATTCCCTACGGAGGGCACTTGGAGACATTTGAAGTGGACCGGAGGGTTTTTTTCGTGGCCCTCCCATTTCTTCTGCCCTTGCTTTCCGGTGCTGCTCCACCTTTGCATTAATTTAATTTGCACCGGAGCTCAGAACGTCGCTATTAAGCACCAATCAAATCTTCTCAACTCTCTAAACACACAATCCCTTTTCAGAGTTAGCTTATTCGATACAAATATATTTTTCCTCACACGAAGCTGACTTCAGACTGGCTGGGGCAGCGGCGGGAATGTCGAAGGTAGATATTTCTACTACTCTTCTGGGTGTCATATCTGACTGAGTTTCTGAAACAGTGACGTAACTTATTTGAACGGTCTCTTTCGTAATTAGCATATTGGTGTCACTAATGAGATCAGTATACTTCGCAGCTTTCTGTGGAGAGCAAGTCTAAGCTGGAGGCGCGGTAGAGTGCAAGACGGTATTGTTCACTAACTTTGCTGCCCATTCCTCCGACATGATATTTTTGCATTGTGAATAATTTTGCCCACGCAACTGAACGAGTGACTTACTTTGAAATAAAGAAAAATTGTATGTGTAAGTTTAAGTTTAGATGTTATGCACAGGAAGACAGAAGATCTCATTCCTGAAAAAAATCCGTACAGTTGACTATTAACTGATCGACATTTCTTAGTAAATGCAAGATACAAAAGACAATATATATACAAAGGTTTTAGTTTGGTTACTAATTCTTGGAAATTTGANTTTAAGTTTAGATGTTATGCACAGGAAGACAGAAGATCTCATTCATGAAAAAAATCCGTACAGTTGACTATTAACTGATCGACATTTCTTAGTAAATGCAAGATACAAAAGACAATATATATACAAAGGTTTTAGTTTGGTTACTAATTCTTGGAAATTTGAAGTAACAATAACCTGATAATTAATAACACTCCACGTTTGGGCAAACGTGTGCATATTCTTCAAAAACGTGTCTGGCATAACAGGACACGAAAACATCAATAACGGACGTTGCGTCTGTCGGATGCACTCCATGATCTAAACGTTGTTTCATAAGAGAACATGTTATCCGTTACAATACTATGTAGGGTAAAATAACTTTCCTGCGAAGCACCGACGCGTTTTTTTATACTGTTACACGAATAAAACTTTGTATGCACTTAACCTCGGTATTCCACGGAACACGTGTACGATAGAAGGTGACCCTAACTGCGTCTTCTCATGATGTTATTCGAGTTGACTTTGAAAAGAATAGTGTAAATGTTTGTGCAGTTCACACATATTATCACTGGCGGTAAT
This sequence comes from Clitarchus hookeri, assembly GCA_002778355.1. Classification (NCBI taxonomy): domain Eukaryota; kingdom Metazoa; phylum Arthropoda; class Insecta; order Phasmatodea; family Phasmatidae; genus Clitarchus; species Clitarchus hookeri. The sequence continues at coordinate 21,712 of NQII01011659.1, forward strand.
GTTTGATGAGAATCTCCGTTGCAACACTTTGTTTTATAAATTCAAAGTCATTTTATGTGATGTGTGTTGTTAATTCTCCGTGTTTAAGTACACACATTTTATTTTCACATATCAGCTGGTACAGTCGATATCTTGTAGAACAATTATTATTTAGATTCTGACAAAACACATTAATGACGTAAGTACACACGCTAACGCCATATGTTCCCGGATAAAGAAAACGAGTAAGTTTTAATTTTACTTCAAGACACAGCAAAATGAGTGTAGAAAGTTGACATACTATGCGTCAAATCCATGATATATTCTAAAGAATTGTGATAGACATAAAAAAGTGAAACTTTGTAAACATTCAAATTATTGACGTGTTTGATGCACATTTTCTTCCACCATGGAGAATAGTTACGATTTTAAGAATGTCTTCATTCCTCATTTCTCCGCGAACTGTCGCTAAAGGCTACCGCTTTCATCATTTATACAACGTCTTAAGGGGTCCACCTACTTAGCGCTTGATTTGCATTTTAGAGTGTTTGAAATACACGTTTTTCCACGAAACTATTAGACGTGTGTACAATTTGCTGATCTACGAAAAGAACACGCACTTCAGAGCAGGCCTATTGAGTGCTTTCATGACGTCACGCACATTAGGAACATCGTTTCAGAGCACTCCAACATATTAAAAATGGCTGTTTATAAGCACTGTATCTCAAGATATACGCATCAGATACACTAAAACTCCTCGTCACAGACTTCCCACCGATAAAATGATAGAGTCTCCTCTTAAAGTTGCGTAGGTACAAGCACCACGAAGAGAACACTGCACGCCCGTTCAGAACCTTGCGCTTAGTGGTGATGGCGCACCTCATCTGCGTAACAGCATAGCCCTCATCGGTCCCGCGGTTCTCGTCTTCAAAAGTGGAAAACAGCTCCAAGTAGGTGGGCCTCTTAAAAGTTTCACTAAAATCTCTAACATTCTTTTCGTGCAGCCAAAAGCACAGTGAGTAACTTAAACGATGCAAATGTCAAGAAATCTGTGGAAACAACTCCACGAGAATCACTAAAATTATGCCAGTAATTTAATTTCACTATTTTAAAAGCGTGTTCTATTACTTTACAGTGATTCTTACTCAGAGGCAGTGATTTTCACTGCATTCTGCGGTTTTTCTGGTCACTTTTGTGCATTTAACTACGTGCGCACGGAATAAGATTTCACCGATTGAAATCCCTGATTGATATTAAACAATATTGAATACGTGCTAAGGATATTAGAGTTTGAATAATCTCGCAGAAAAGGTTAGAACATATAAGTAAATGCCGTTTATTATTATCTGTGGTGGCGATCTGAACATGTGTGATATCGTGTGACGACGAGGCGGGATCGGCAACGGTTCGAGTCCAACCCATGTCGTGATTGAAATAAATCACTGAGGAAGTAATCGCGTGATTGAGGCCCCATTCTGACCGGCAGATCGTGCCTTAAGCCCCGATGTGTCACCGTCGGCCTTACTTCTTCGGTCCAGCGAGAAACTGTTGGCAATAAAAAAATCGAAGCGTGGTTGTAACGAGGACATGGCCGTAGGTTTCCCAGTAACACTTGCGTTAGTGGATGATATTTTCTTTGGTATATGATAATGAAATGAAAGTAACGAATCTACAAATCTAGACGTGATATTTCGTTTGGCGCTAAAAGTTAGTGCGCTGGCACATCGGAGTCGCGAGATATACCAGGGCATTATCGCCCACTCCGAACATTGTCGCTAGTCGCCGCTGGTCCTCGACAATACTTATGCATGCGAGGCGCAAGTTAAAGGTCATACTCACATCAAAGTCGTAACCATATCGAATAAGGCCACAATTATTTAAATAGTGTTATTTAGTCACGAAGTTAATGTCGGAATTGATCACCCAGCAAATTTTAAATAGCCGTTCACAACCTGATACCACACGTGTCGGTCTGATTTTAAATATGTATCCACGTTTAAGCGCAGTATTATTTACAATATATTTTTATTTTGTGAACGATCGCGTGAGAGATAACTGCGTGATCGCGCGTGCAGTCCCGCTGGTCTGCAGAAGCGGCCGCACTAAGCGTAGCAACAGGCTTTCAATCAGCATTGTCAGCCTCCTCCTCCTCACCCCCCCCTCGCTGATTCAAAGATGGAATTATGGTTTCGACGTTTGATTCCGGCGGGCGTGCCCCCGATGTCGCGTTGGCCCGTCCTGTGACGCACCAGCAGATACGGCCGTCTAGAGCGACGCTGCATCGTGAGA
>NQII01011660.1:0-38095 GCA_002778355.1 Clitarchus hookeri
ACAAACGTTTGCTTAACACTTTTAATTCAATATAAATACATGGAACTACTTTCCTTCAGTCGTTACCAACCTCACCGGCTGCATGCCACTCAGTGCGCCCGTTAAAATATACGCAAATTGGAGCAGTGACGATTTCCAGAGTTTGGTTTCAAAAATGCTCACTTCATTGTGAACATCCTTTAAAGCATACGCGACTTCAAAACGAAAACTTAGCATTTCAAGTAGCTTTGTAAATTTATTTATTTCATGCACTTTCCGTAGACCCTGATATTGAGCCTAAAGTGCTCCAGGGTATGAAATACATGCAAATACAGTAATATCGGAATACAGCAATTACACAGGAGTTACAAGATAATATAATACAATATGTAACACAGAGTATATAAGAAATCTTAGTGATTAAATATGTAGTATTCATTTACAGAGTAAAATGACTTTAAAATTATAATTTTTTTTCAAACGTTGTTTAAGTTTTTTAACATCCACTTCACTGTATATAAAATTACAGCTAATGAAATTAACCACGTAATATTGTTATCATATATCTAGCATCGCACAACCACTTTCAATTTGTTACAGCTTTCATCTCGTAGAAGAAATTCGACACACAAGTTCACATTTAAGAAGATCTAACACCCAGCTGGGCCACTTCTCTGGTAGGTCCAGCCACCCCCTTTTTTCGGCATGTGCATTAAACGCAGTAATCAGATTGCAGCCTTTCTGAACGCTTTCATTTATGAAAAATAACCCATATATTGTTGTATGGCTTAAAACGTTCTGGCAATTTTCTGTTTTAAAATAGATTTTTTTGTGGAATTCTAACAGTTAACGTAAATTTCTTTATATAACATACTGTTATTTAATATAAAAAATAACTTATTACATACTGAAAACCAAAGATCACATGTATTGTTCTTGTACTTTTGAAAAGTTTATTCCTTGTATATTACTATTGTGAAAAAGTGCAAATAATAATTTAGTCACACTAATTTCATGTCTTGTTTTTATTTATCAATTTCCTTAATAATTTTTTAAAATCACATTATTTATTACTTTATATATTAATAACTATTATTATTATATATTTGTAAGGGTGCAGGAGCGGGAATTTTGGTTCGCCCTCTTTGCTTCGACTTTTACATTGGGGTCACACATTCAAAATCTAGATCCTGGGAGATTTCTATTTTTGGCATGATGAAGATTTTACTGTACTATGTGAATCTAAGTATAATAAAATCTACACTAAATAATTACAGACATGTAACTAAGGAGTGCCTGCCCTTGAATATCACTGTCCTACAAATGTCTTCTCATAAAACTGTTAGAATAGAGAAAATTCCAAACGAATAACACATTCATATAATAAAATGAAGCAGGCCTCAATATCCAATTTGAAAAACTAACGTTATATTTCATTTCGCCGAAGATAAGAACTGTATCGCAGAATCGACGCAGTCGGGTATTCGGGAAATAGGTAGCCAGTATTCTCAGCGTCTTCTGCCATCTTCATGTCGCTTGTTGCAGCAAATGTGTTGGAGGGGTGTGTCAGTGTTTCGAGAAAATCTTCATCGTCTTTACTGTCAACACTGTCGTCATTATCATCATCGATTCTGTCTTCATGATGGTCTTCACCTCCTGTTTTGTGTTCTATATTAAATTTGCTTTTCTTTAAATGAGTTTTGCGCTCATCAGTATTTAGAGCCTTTGGCAATTTATTTTGAAGTTCGTCGATTTTACGCGAAAGTATGGCAAGTGTACATTCCACACAAACCGACTTTACTGTACTTATTCAGTCTTTACCACTAACTACCTCGTCATTATCGCGTAAGGATTCAGTACCCACTGATAAAGCAGGGCATCACTTTCTGACTCTCAAAAGAAGAACCCTTGCAGAGGTTGGTACGGTTCTTCGATGTATGACTTTGCATAAACTGTATGTGACAATTGTCGTAATTCTTCCTCAGGCGAAAAGGAATCTTCACACAGGGGATTATTTTATGTCGACGAGCATTTAGACCGAAGATAAAAACTGTATCGCAGAATCGACACGGTCGGCAATCAGGCAGCGATGATATGGGTTGCGGCTCCATGTTCGATGAGGTCAAAGGCAGGCCTTGGTATTCACAATTCATTTTCACTGTATAGCGACCGAATGCTTCCAAATCGATGTTAACTCCTCTACGTACGAACATCAACTAAGATATCAGTGTGCTTCAGCGCTCGATATATACTTTATCCCATCATTCGGAAAAACCGTCAGATTGTTTCCAAGTCCACGAAAATATTAATATATCTTTGTAACGATTTCAGGCTTACACTCAGTGCCCTAATCCATGCATCACCTTTGTAAATACTTTTGTATCAGTTATGCATGAATATAAAATAGTGAAGAATTTATGTTCGAACATCACTAATACGCTTCCAAAACTTGGGTCGTTAATCGAATTGCAAACCTCCTGTCTTACCGTGATCCCTATATCTGATAGCTAAAACCATCCTTTCGCCTTTACTATAAATTCCAAAAAGAGTCTTTGAAATTTTTTCTAAGTCAGAAAATTAATTAATAATTTTTTTTTTTGAGTTTCCGGTCCCGAACTCAGGTCTCTACACTGTACCTTGCCTATGGAGATTGCTTTAAACCGAATATGAGGTGCACATGAATAAGTGAGAAATTAATGCATGAATTTAACTAAAAAGGCTTCAAAAAATCGGGTCATCAAACTATTTGCGATCCTATCACCTCGCTCTGATTCATATATCCGTTGGCTGAAACTTCCGTTTTTCTTTTAATATAAATTCCTATCATATTCGACGAACACTAAGAAAATTACAACTTTTTTTTTCTAATACCGATAGAAAATTCTTATTATTTTTGTGATTTCGGGTTTCAAACTCAGGCCCCTACGCTAAATCTCAATCTNTACCTCAACTTTGAGATTGCATAAATCTTTATACCAAGTACATATAAGTACGTAAACAGACACAAAATCACGTACAAAGTTCGTTAAAAAGATCGAAATATAAGGTTTATATTCAAAATTGGGTTTCTTTATCTGACTATATCACCTTTATTTTTCATAAAAAATTTGTCTAACAACCTACATTATAAGTTTCATAAGCCATGTATATATATGCGATCTATTCCACCACTTTTTTTTTACTAAAGTACCACTTAGGTGGTTCATACATGTAAAATACACTGGAGTGCCAAAAAAATGGTATAGGCGTGCATATGCCAATAACATAGGTATGGAACCAATCTGAATAACACGATGCGGTCGGTAGCGACTATATAAGACAACAACAAGTTTCTGGAAAGCTGCTAGATCGGTTAATGATGCTACAATGGTAGGTTATCAAGATTTAAGAGAGTTTGAACGTGGTGTTATAGTCGACGCACGAGAGATGGGACATAGCATCTCCGAAGTGGCGATAAAATTTGAATTTTCGCGTACGACCATTTCACGAGTGTTGCGTGAATAACGGGAATCCGGTAAAACATCAAATCTTCAACATCGCTGCGGCCGGAAAAAGATAGTGAACGAACGGGACAAACGACGACTGACGAGAATCATTAAACGTGACACGTGTGCAACCCTTTCTCAAATTGACCCAGATTTCAATGCTGGGGCATCAACAAGTACCAGCGTGCGAACTATTCAACGGACCATAATTGATATGGGCTTTCGGAGCCGAAGGCCCACTCGTTTGCCGTTGTTGATTACACGACACATAGCTTTACGCCTCGCCTGGGCCCGCCAACACCGTCATTGTACTGTTGATGACTGGGAACACGTTTCCTTGTCAGACGAGTCAAGTTTTCAATTGTTTCGGGCGAATGGACGTGTACGGGTATGGAGACATCCTCATTAATCCACGGACCCTACATGTCAACAAGGGACTGTTGAAGCTGGTGGAGGCTCTGCCATGGTATCGGGAGTGTGCAGTTGGCGTGAAATGGGACCCCTTATACGTCTAGATACGACTCTGGCAGGTGACAGATGCGTAAGCATGCTATCCGATCACCTGCACCCATTAATGTTAATTGTGAATTCCGTCAGACGTGGACAATAACAGCAGGACAATGCGACACCCCACACGTCGAGAGTTGTTACCGAGTGGCTCCAGGAACACTCTTCTGACGTAAGACACTTCCATTGGCCACCTAAATCACCAGACCTGAACATTATTGAGCATATCTGGGACGCCTTGTAACGTGCTGTTCAGAAGAGATCTCCACCGCCTCGCACTCCTATGGATTTGCGGACGGCCCTGCATGATTCATGATGTGAATTGCCTCTTGCATACCTTCAACCATTAGTTGAGTCCATGCTACGTCATCTGGCCTCACTTCTGCGAGCTCGCAGGAGCCCTACACGATATAAGGCAGGTGTACCAGTTTTTTTTGGCTCTTCAGTGTAGTATAATTAAATTTAATTAAATAAATGGTATAAACACTCATAAAAATTGACGAACATTGTAACGTACTGACTCGGACCTCTATTTTAAATTTTGGCGACTTTAACCTTGACCCCATTGACCTTGATCTCAAAAAATTAAAATTAATTGCGAAAAATTTAAAAAAACGTAAAAACTATAGGCAAAAAATTACATATCTACAGCAAAGAAAAAACCATGTTTTATGTGTGTGGCACTGAAGTTTCGATTCTCGTACAGATGACAGAGCGCAGTCACTCGCTGGTACGGCAATCAGCAGGCAGCAGAAAGATCCCCGAGCTCTATATTCCATTGACTATACAGCCGACCAAACTTCCGACCCTCTAAGCGATTTACTGACTTTACATAACACGCATAACCTCACGTCCACCCATGCCCCCATCTTACATCTCGTCGCTCTATTTCCCTCATCATATACTCGCCATTGCACGATTTCCCCCCCTCCCCCAACAATCTTTTCATGTGGCCAAAAATTCACGAAACCCTCATCCCACCTCCCCATAGCTTGTCCCTTAACCATCCGCCATCGCCATCAACCAGCCACACGATTCTCCACCCCTCCCCTTTTTTTGTCCAATCCTCAATCGGATCTTAAAGAAACTGACTCCACCCAAGACTGGCTCCTGCCAAGAGACCACTTACTGCAAAAATTACTAGAACTGTGGAGAAGACTAACCCACCATACAACCCACTTATATCAAAAGTAGATGACAACCAATCTCAAAAAGTTGCTTAATACGAATCTCGGTGCTAACCTCTTCGCACGAAAATATCACAAAATCTTCGCTAAACTTTGCAAATCATGCCAAATGACTGGGCCAACCAACCCGTTGCGAAATATTCCTAAGAATATTCCTCAGTTCATTCGTTCGCCTTATAGAATTTAATCGTCCCGAGTAAGGAGCGATACTTCAGATCCTACCAGAGCCCTCCTCCTGCACACGCCCTCATAAATGTTATCTAAAACAAACTCTCGCGATCGATTGTATACACCACTATATGAATAATTCTGTCAGACAAGCAGGACGGGCTGTATAAGAAATTAAACTCACATTAATATATATACATAAATTTTATTTTTTATTCATTATATACATTCTATCTTCCTAATTATTTCATAAATTCTATATTTACATTTCTCAGATGTTTTCATATCATCTAACACTGATTATCCAGTTCACTAATGATAGAAAATATATCGTTAATGTGCAGGAAATCTCCATCTTGTTGTGCAAAGCGATCAAATGTCTGAGTCTATCAACAAGTTCATTCGGGTCTTCGGGAAATATACAGTCAGTGTTCTCAGCGTCTTCTGCCATCTTTATTTCGCTCCTTGCAGCAAATGTGGTGGAGTAGTGTGTAAGAGCATCAAGAAAATCGCCATCGTCTGTAGCACCATCATTGTCTTCATGTTAATATTCGTCAATGCTGTCTTCATGGTCAACTTCACCCCCGGTTTTGTATTCTATATTAAATTTACTTTTCTTTGTAGCATGAGTTGTGTGGTCATCAGCATTTGTAGCTAGTGGTCGTTTATTTTTAAGTCCATCTACTTCACGCGAAAGTGTTGCAATGCAAGAGTACATTCTGCACTAAACGACTACCTCGCGTCGTAGGTCTCACATTCCGGCATTAGCATTAACTGTCTCGNCTTTAAGTCCATCTACTTCACGCGAAAGTGTTGCAAGAGTACATTCTGCACTAAACGACTACCTCGCGTCGTAGGTCTCACATTCCGGCATTAGCATTAACTGTCTCGTCATAATCGTTTGTGGAATCAGTACCCATCGATGCAGCAGGAGGTACAAACGACATGACTTGCTGTCTCCCAGTAAACGAAAAAATGCAGATCTAGATTCGTTCCTTCAGTTGATCGCCTTTCATAAGATACATAAACTGAATTCACGTATACAATTTTCTATTGCACAACAACATATAGTCGGCATGCAATAAATGGCTCATGAAATTATGAATATTATGTCCCCAGCAGTAAAAGTTGGCATTCAATGAAAAGCACATAAACTTGCTGATAAGGTTTCTTAATAATTAATAAGCCGCAGTTGGAATACCACAAAAGGCACGGAAGTGAGTGAAGAGAATGGGTGCCTCTTAACATCGAGGTCTTGAGAGCCGATGAGTGTGAAGCGTGGTGAGCATGGAGCAGTGCCGGAATGATGGGCGGGGGAAAAGGGAAATCCCCGTCTAAACCAGCCGACCAGCGGCATCCTCCGGCACGATTCCCAAATGCGAAAATCCGGGAGCGACCCCACCGGGAATCGAACCAGGTTCAGCTAGGTGAGATACAAGTTGCCTAACGACTACCCTACCGATGCCCTGGCCTGTAAGTATGCTGCTATTATGACCTAGCAGTAAGTAATAGTTGGCTTGCCATGAGTTGTCTACAAGTTTTCTGCTTGTATGTGCCCAGAAGTAAACAACAGTTGGCATGCCAAAGGTGGCCCATTACGATACTACTAATATATCCGCTGCATTAAGTAACAGGTGGTATACAATTAATAGCACACAAGTTTCCTGCTTGTATGTTCTAAGCGGTTAACAACAATTGGCATGCCGTAAATGACCTGTTTATTTGGTGCATATATTTTCCCAGCAGTAAGGAGCAGTTGGAACGGGCCGTGAATGGCCCGTAAACATGCTGCTAATATTTCCCCAGCAGTACGTAACAGTTAGCATTTCGTTTATCATCTGCGTCAGTTGACGTCTAACCATCGTTGTGAGTGCATTGGCCCATACTGAGATTATCTAAATATAAGTTAATGCTACTTGTGTTTACATAACCCGACTGTCAACCATATAAGAAATGCTGACACTCACAAATTCGAACGTTTGCCACCNTAAATCCGAACGTTTGCCACCCCTGCCAACAGTTGGCCAACTGTCAACTGCTTGTTGTTCGCTACTTGGGATACTTTCTGGAGATATCTAGGTTCTTTAAAGTAAAACTTCGGGCCTCATCGATGCTTCAGTGTTTGTTCTTTAAGAGAAAGTTCTTGCAACCTCCATTGTCTGTGCGCTGGATGGCAGTAACGTAACTTCTATTCTATGGCCCTTACGACACCGTCGCCTACAACGAGCACGAATGACGAGACCACCAACTCATCGCCGGATGACAAATCGCCTGCGTCGGCATCTTCCACGAATGTACAGCATCACTGGTTCCTGCTCCTTCCGACAGGACCACGGCCGAACCACCTAGGTTCACCACTGTATCGTTTACGTCACTTTCAGTGGCATATCGGTGCCCCTTTGGCTGCAAGTACTTTGCCTTCAAGCTCACTGAACATTGGTACGAAGTTTATGAGAATAGGAAGACTACATTTCCCGCCAACAAGGAAGAATTGTAGCAGTTTTGTGTTATAAGGAAGTACAATTTACCCGGACTAACATAAATAATTTTTTTGAGTTTATATGTAATAATGTAAGTACACCTTAATGAATTAATATTAAAAACTTAATTTTATTACCTTATTTATTGTTTGAACCGTATCTCATAACAACTCTGTTATAAATAAACTGTGTTGCAAACATAATCTTAAAAATAACACGATAGCTGACTACTGTTCCTACAAATGGCGGTAGGGTTTATCGATACTTTGAAAAATTTTCAGCGCCAGTAATACTTGCATACTGTTTTTCGCGAGCCAACCCCTAACAGTTCTGAAATTATATTCGCATATGCCTACAACAGGTGGTATCACTTAAGGAAACATATGTACATTCTCGGGCACACAAATTTATTTTTTTTCTGGGGGGGGGGGACAATTTTGTGGTCGAAATAAGCATTTTAAAAAACCAAACAGGTTGTTTTGAGGGGAAAACAGGGAATTTTGAACCATCAGGCATCCATGTTGTAATGAAATCCAATATAGCGGATGAATTCGCAATCCGATACCACATGTCCTTGAGCCCGCTTATACTAAATCCTACTAAGAATACATAAATAAATATTATATAGGAATATAAAAAACTATAATTATACATAATACATTTTAAACAATTTTTCTTATTTATGTATAATATATTATATGAATATTTGGTTATACAAAGGCGACGTTATCTGTGTGTTTCTTATTCATCCGGGACTCCAGTTCATGCGAATATTTTATGTCGGTTTCCTCAGAGTGCTCCTTTGTTTTTCTCGCTATATCTTCATTTCTATTCAAAATAATTATAATAAATGTGCTCTTTCTTGATGAATTAAATAAGCCTCCTGTTGAGAGCAACTTTTCATTCTGTGTGATAAGCTAACTAATTTTATACTGGAAAACTGGTGGGCAGTACTTTGCTTCCAACTGCTAACTTGAATGTCTTGCCTGCATATCCGTGCTTTTATCCTCTCATTTTTCGCTTGTTTTGGTCATTCCACTGAACTGAGTGATGCTTGATTGCGGAAAGTTTACGAAAATAGGATAAATATATTTATGCACTTCAGTTACTCCGCGAGTGAGCTATATTAAATAATATCGGAATCAACCAATATGTTTAAAGGCATGAAACANTATAATAAATGTGCTCTTTCTTGATGAATTAAATAAGCCTCCTGTTGAGAGCAACTTTTCATTCTGTGTGATAAGCTAACTAATTTTATACTGGAAAACTGGTGGGCACTACTTTGCTTCCAACTGCTAACTTGAATGTCTTGCCTGCATATCCGTGCTTTTATCCTCTCATTTTTCGCTTGTTTTGGTCATTCCACTGAACTGAGTGATGCTTGATTGCGGAAAGTTTACGAAAATAGGATAAATATATTTTTGCACTTCAGTTACTCCGCGAGTGAGCTATATTAAATAATATCGGAATCAACCAATATGTTTAAAGGCATGAAAAANTGCACTTCAGTTACTCCGCGAGTGAGCTATATTAAATAATATCGGAATCAACCAATATGTTTAAAGGCATGAAAAAATCGTACTGGTCATCCTACCCACGCTTATGCATTTTCGTGGTGGACGTGATTGAATTGCTGAATTGAAAGTTATTTAGTTTGTGCTTGACAGCTGAAGTCGGTGTTATTGATTAGTGCGAAGTAGATTGCGTATATAGAATTTTCCATTTACAACGCGAAAAAAATGCTTCGTTTAACTTCGGCAATGTTCGTCTCAAAAATCCGAAACTTTTGGGAATTCGGATAGATTCCCTAATTTATATGTACAGAATTCAGTTCCTATTTTATGAAGACCGTGTTTCCGAAANTTGGGAATTCGGATAGATTCCCTAATTTATATGTACAGAATTCAGTTCCTATTTTATGAAGACCGTGTTTCCGAAAGTTAGCTGTTTATTTCTGCAAACTTTTTCAAGAACGCAAGAACGTTTAAAACAGTTTCTTACAACTCCTTCAATTTCCTTGACATAAAAACTGATTTGGGAAGATTATATAATATAAGTAACAGGGAAATGAAAAAAAAAATTAATTAATGTGCCCGAAAACTAAAAACATAAATCTCCTTTTACAATTAAATGTTTATTTTGTATTGACTGCAGTATTTGTGTGCACACGAACCTACATAACACCTGCAGACATTATATTCTTAACAAAAAAAAATTATCTAAAATCATTTGAAAATTTTGAAAAGGGATTTTTAATTAAAAAATTGCACAACTAAAAATTAGATTATATTGTTAGTATTGCATTGATGTCTATCAATTTTGATACACTTATACATTATCGTACGGTAGAATTCAATTTAACACTGAAGTATTACATTTGGTACGACTTAACCATGCTTCACTATATGTGCATTCTGATATATAAAACAGTCAAGGTGCATTGAGAAAAAGGTTTGGTTTATTTAAGTAAATTTTTTGTTAGGCACAACCAAAATATTGTTTGTATATGGGTAAAGAAATCATTGATTTGTTTGGCTCTTCGCACATTTAACATTTTCGGTTAAAAAAGAAGTTCAAGCCTGACCGAGATTCGAACCTAGACAGCTTACGCCTGGACACTACGTTCTAACAATTCCAACTAAAGTGATTGCTGGGGAAATTGGGATGGTTTATTACAATTGCATATCAAATACCTTTAAACGTGCGTAAATAAGTATTTCCAGTCGTACGGCTTTTCTTTCTAGTTTCTTGTTGAGCTTGATTTATTAGGAAGTCTATACCGTAAGTAAGCACTAATAGACACTGTTATTAACTTAATTATAATAAAAAAAACTCTTGAGCTGAATTTTCAACGAAGGTTATCAATGAGTAGCCAAACAAATATATACAGTTGATCCAACCACATATTTAGCTGACAGTATNTTGGGAATTCGGATAGATTCCCTAATTTATATGTACAGAATTCAGTTCCTATTTTATGAAGACCGTGTTTCCGAATGTTAGCTGTTTATTTCTGCAAACTTTTTCAAGAACGCAAGAACGTTTAAAACAGTTTCTTACAACTCCTCCTAATTTCCTTGACATAAAAACTGATTTGGGAAGGTTATATAATATAAGTAACGGGGAAATGAAAAAAAAAATTAATTAATGTGCCCGAAAACTAAAAACATTAATCTCCTTTTCCAATTTAATGTTTATTTTGTATTGACTGCAGTATTTGTGTGCACACGAACCTACATAACACCTGCAGACATTATATTCTTAANTGTTTATTTTGTATTGACTGCAGTATTTGTGTGCACACGAACCTACATAACACCTGCAGACATTATATTCTTAACCAAAAAAAATTATCTAAAATCATTAGAAAATTTTGAAATCGGATTTTTAATTAAAAAATTGCACAACTAAAAATTAGATTATATTGTTAGTATTGCATTGATGTCTATCCATTTTGATACACTTATACATTATCGTACGGTAGAATTCAATTTAACACTGAAGTATTACATTTGGTACGACTTAACCATGCTTCACTATATGTGCATTCTGATATATAAAACAGTCAAGGTGCATTGAGAAAAAGGTTTGGTTTATTTAAGTAAATTTTTTGTTAGGCACAACCAAAATATTGTTTGTATATGGGTAAAGAAATCATTGATTTGTTTGGCTCTTCGCACATTTAACATTTTCGGTTAAAAAAGAAGTTCAAGCCTGACCGAGATTCGAACCTAGACAGCTTACGCCTGGACACTACGTTCTAACAATTCCAACTAAAGTGATTGCTGGGGAAATTGGGATGGTTTATTACAATTGCATATCAAATACCTTTAAACGTGCGTAAATAAGTATTTCCAGTCGTACGGCTTTTCTTTCTAGTTTCTTGTTGAGCTTGATTTATTAGGAAGTCTATACCGTAAGTAAGCACTAATGGACACTGTTATTAACTTAATTATCACAAAAAAAACTCTTGAGCTGTATTTTTCAACGAAGGTTATCAATGAGTAGCCAAACAAATATATACAGTTGATCCAACCACATATTTAGCTGACAGTATAGTTTATTTAGGCCCAACACAAAGGTTTTGTTTCTTCTAACGTTCTTTTTGTAATATGAAAAATATAAATTTGGATGTTTCTCAAGTTTCGTTTACTAAACAAAAAATTTTGTTGCGACAAGTAAATATATTTTGACCCTTTAAAAACTAATATACTGATTTTAACGGGTCTCTACAAACTACATATTGATCTTATAAGGCAGTAAGTAAAGACAAGACAGGGGAACTACGAACTCACAATTACGTCACAGTATTTATTCTGACAAAATTTTACAAAATCAATAATGTGGCATGAATACGAGTGTGTAGTCCTGTCGTTATGTCTGTACTGTTGTGTAAGGTCAATAGCTAGTGGGGTATAAGGGTTTTCCGGATTTATTTTAACCCCTTAACGTACACATTACTTTTTCATTTTAGGTGNATAGCTAGTGGGGTATAAGGGTTTTCCGGATTTATTTTAACCCCTTAACGTACACATTACTTTTTCATTTTAGGTGTTGCAAATGGGTCCGCGGTGGTTGAGCGGTTAGCCTGCTCGTCTCCCACCAAGGCGAACCGGGTTCAATCTCCGGCCGGGTAACTCCCGGATTTTCTTTGTGGGAATCGTGCAGGACGATGCCGCTGGTCGGCGGGTTTTCTCGGCGATCTCCCGTTTCCCGCGCCCTTCCATTCCGGCGCTGCTCCATAATCACATCAGTCACCCTCATCGGCTCTCAAGACCTCGTTGTTAAGAGCCGCCCAAACCTCTTCCCGTACTCGGGTGATGCAAAAGAAGAAAATTTTTTTTGTGAAAAGTACTAACGAATTTGTGAGAACACCTGACACTTTGGAACTAATGGGAATTACTTCAATAGATTCATGGCACAGNAAAGTACTAACGAATTTGTGAGAACACCTGACACTTTGGAACTAATGGGAATTACTTCAATAGATTCATGGCACAGTAAACCACAAATTATAAAATAATTGGTGTGTTGGTAGCCACTAATAGCATTGCCCAGAGAAAAAGCTATGTTTGTATTGGTGCTTCTGGACTTGCACAGCAACGACAATATTTCCACCTATTCTGCAACATGGGTACTGCATTTCCAGAGGCTTCCTTCTACATGTANTGCATTTCC
This sequence comes from Clitarchus hookeri, assembly GCA_002778355.1. Taxonomy (NCBI): domain Eukaryota; kingdom Metazoa; phylum Arthropoda; class Insecta; order Phasmatodea; family Phasmatidae; genus Clitarchus; species Clitarchus hookeri. The sequence continues at coordinate 12,988 of NQII01011660.1, forward strand.
AGAGGCTTCCTTCTACATGCACACTGAATGTCAGGAAAGAGAAAAATATTGTTTACGGAGTGTATTTCTTAATGTGGCTCTATGACCTGTAGTATGAATGTTACTGTTGGTCACGAACTTTGTCTGAAGAAATGAGAGCCTTCTTTACCCGAGCATTCCCCTTACAATAAAATAAATTGTATTTGATGTTAGTGGACAAGGGCTACTTTGGAAATGAAATTAATGTTAAACCTCTGTTTAAACGGCCTTCGCGCGGTTTTGGACCTGTAAAACATTTGGTCAATCAACAGCAAAGTCTAGGAATGAACCAATGGGACCGCTAACGGAAATCGTCCTATGTGGTGGACAAGGGACACTTTGGAAATTGACCACGCGTATTAGACGTGAACATTTATAGTAGGGATAAAATGCCAAGGCGTTAGAAGTAAACACGCATGGGAAAAAAAACGGATTATTCCTTATGGCTGGGGAGAGGGGGAGGTTGCCATTATGTAGGGAGTGTTCGTGCGATCGCAGGGGCACTTGTTCGTTTCGCNTGAACCAATGGGACCGCTAACGGAAATCGTCCTATGTGGTGGACAAGGGACACTTTGGAAATTGACCACGCGTATCAGACGTGAACATTTATAGTAGGGATAAAATGCCAAGGCGTTAGAAGTAAACACGCATGGAAAAAAAAAAGGATTATTCCGTATGGCTGGGGAGAGGGGGAGGTTGCCATTATGTAGGGAGTGTTCGTGCGATCGCAGGGGCACTTGTTCGTTTCGCNTATGGCTGGGGAGAGGGGGAGGTTGCCATTATGTAGGGAGTGTTCGTGCGATCGCAGGGGCACTTGTTCGTTTCGCCGCAGCGCGTCACAGCGGACGTTGCACTCGGGCGGCCGCAAAGTGCCGAGCGCTGCAAAGTTCGGGGTCGAGGACTTGCAGCTGGGGTGTCTCCCGCGCGGGAAACCCGAGGCCGCGCAGTTTCGCCAAGTGTCAGGGGGGCGACGGATAGAAGATTGGGGGAGGGGAGGGGGTTAGTTTGCTGGCCGTGCAACGTGACCACTATCTCTCGGAAGGCCGCGTCTCGACATCTCGCCTCGTGTTCTAGCGCGGGGTGTCGACGACCTCATTACACACGGATTAGTACGTCACATCATAGGCTGTTCGCGGTAAAGTGAACACTTTNGATTAGTACGTCACATCATAGGCTGTTCGCGGTAAAGTGAACACTTTTTAAAGACCTCTCATTAGGAATAATAGTAAATAAATATATTTTATTGTAGCTTTAGACGTTATTTTTCGACTCCGGTGAAATATATACATTGTGTTTGTTACGTATACGGCAATATTTATTTAAAAACGTGGATAAAGGATAAAAATTGCTTAAAGGAAGAAGTAACCAGGCCCTCAAAAGTGCTCACATTACCGTGAACACCCTTTATACGCTATACGCAGTGATTTTTTTTTTAAGGTTCATCCCTAAATAGTTGCTTTACAGCGAACGAACTTTATCAGTAGAAAACCTGAGTTTCCGTTTCTAGTTATATTTGAAAAAAAGACCAACATACGTGATTCGATAATTGTCAATTTGTACGCGTCCCTAGGTATTCGCCTGCGAACCACGCTATGTTCAATTTCAGTATCAGTAGGAACGCTCAAATTTCGTGAAAAAAGTTCCTGCGCTGTTGTATTAAAAAAAAAAACTTTAATTCATGTACACTTTTGTGACCGGATAATCTTTACTGCTGAGCGTTTTTGGTGACTTTTTACCAATCACAGACGTTCAGGACCACAGGAATATATCTCTGATTGACCAAGTTGAAAACCACACTGTCTTTGGTAGAATTTGGAGTGGAGACCTTTTGGGCTGCTCATATCGAGTTCTTGAGAGCCGATGAGGGTGAAGCCAGGTGAGAATGAAGCGGCTCGGGAATGCAAAGGCGGGGAAAACGGGAGATNTCTTGAGAGCCGATGAGGGTGAAGCCAGGTGAGAATGAAGCGGCTCGGGAATGCAAAGGCGGGGAAAACGGGAGATCCCCAAGAAAATCCGCCGACCAGCGGCATCGTCCTGCTCGATTCCCACATGCGAAAATCCGGGAGTGACCCCACCGGGAATCGAACCCGGTAGGTGGGAGGCGAGTGGTCTAACCACTACACCCCCCTCCTCATACGCTAATTGGTGAACGGCTTTCCGATATACCTCTGGTCAGTGAAGCCATTTTCTGGCGTGTGCTTCTCGAGTTCACGTGATAAGCTACGGTTTCATCTATGTATTAACGATTCTGAAGTAGTCTACATCCTGCGCGCAAATNTCTTCTTGAGTTCGCGTGATAAGCTACGGTTTCATCTATGCATTAACGATTCTGAAGTAGTCTACATCCTGCGCGCAAATCCATCTGCAAGTGTCAGGTGTTGATTCTTTTCAGTGGAGACTTGCGAAATTCGCGTTTTTATTCGGCGTCAAGATGTACCGAACCGTCCTGTGTTTACTCGGCCGGCGTCACTGTCCTCGGAGAGAAACTGCTTCATTTTTTAAACACTACGCGAAGTGTTTCTCTCACACCAGTGCGAAGTACTTGTTCATTGGCGGGGAGTTACTATGACCATGTTAAATTACAAATGGCAGAGTGCAAAAAGTAGTGCATGTGTTTACGTGCTCGAAAGGCAAACGTGGTAAATAATTATAACGAGAAATTTGCAGGTTTCTACTTACGTTTACGGATTAGTTCACAAGGCTACCATGTGCCACTTGTCTTACCATTAGGAAACACACTACAAAATGTTATTTGCATGTGTTCTTGCAGCGTATTGAAGTTAGCGCATTCCAACCTCCTAGGCTGCATGGAGGTTTATTGGTAGCGCCACCACTTTTCCGCGAAAAAACTTTACGCGGAGGCTTTGTGTGAAAAAAAAAAAAGAGTCTTCAACATGATTAAGCCAATCAGGATTAAGTTTCTCTGAAACTGACCGTCCGTGATTCGCGGGCAGACAGATAAGACGCGTAACAATTAAAATGAACCAATCACAAAAGTTGTTCCGAGATAAAGCGTTTTGGGACACAACTTGCCGTGAAATCTTATGGTGAAAAACAGGTGCTCCTAGTTATTGGTTCCTGCTGCGTACACCGAGAGTGTGCACGGCCCACAGAAAGAAAATATATGCTAGTTACTCCNTCGGCCCACAGAAAGAAAATATATGCTAGTTACTCCCAGGCCCGTTCAGCGTTCGATATAGGCCCATAGGCCAATTAATTTTTTGAGGCTCCCTCTCACAAATGAAAAAATAAATGCAAAAGGGACCGCGGTGGTGCAATGGTTAGACTATGCTCACACCTAGAACAACCGGGTTAGATTCCCGAAGAGGTCGCTTGTGGGAATCGTGCCGGACGATGCCGCTGGTCGGCGCGTTTTCTCGGGGATCTCCCGNACTTGCCGTGAAATCTTATGGTGAAAAACAGGTGCTCCTAGTTATTGGTTCCTGCTGCGTACACCGAGAGTGTGCACGGCCCACAGAAAGAAAATATATGCTAGTTACTCCCAGGCCCGTTCAGCGTTCGATATAGGCCCATAGGCCAATTAATTTTTTGAGGCTACCTCTCACATATGAAAAAATAAATGCAAAAGGGACCGCGGTGGTGCAATGGTTAGACTATGCTCACACCTAGAACAACCGGGCTCGATTCCCGAAGAGGTCGCTTGTGGGAATCGTGCCGGACGATGCCGCTGGTCGGCGCGTTTTCTCGGGGATCTCCCGTTTCCCTCGCCCTTCCATTCCTGCATTCCTCCATGCTCAACTCGTTTCACACTCATCGGCCTTCAAGACCTCGGTGTTTAGTGTTATCAAAAACTCTCTACTCCATTCCATATGCAAAACTAAAAGTTTACAAGTCTTGCATATTTTTAATATTTTAATTATTAACAGAATACAACCATTTGCCACGTGAATATTAACTTATTTATTCAACAAATGCTTATGTAGTTTATTAAGAAACCAAAGGCCCATACCCTAAATTTTACGGCGTCTTTGAATTGAGGCCTGGGCCAAATGGCCCGGTTTGCACCCCTCCCCACCACCCAAAATCATCAACCGATAGGGCCTGGTTAGGCCTACAATAACTATTAGGTTCGTGCTTTCCAAGGTGAAATTTGACTTATGGTGGAAAACGAACTATGGTGCTCAATAACACGTTGACTGACATGTACTAAAAGCATTTAGTTTTCACCATCTCATTTATTTATTGAAAATATATGTTTTGGACTTCACCAAATATTTAGTTGGCAGCAATAGCATTCGTATCGTCCACAGTAGCAAAAACATTTTTATACGACTGCAAAACTACATCCGCTTTATTCTGCGCGTAAGTGAATATTTTCTGTTACAAAAAGCGTAATTACTTTTGTCTTGTTGCTAACAAAACCAACATCACTAAAGTAAGTAGACTGGCTTCCAATGAATCACTGCATGCCATTGTACAAAGTACAAAACTCATTAGAGTGTAGAACACACACAACTAAAATTGTCTGAAAAGTTCGATTCATGCTACTTATAAAACAAGAACGGGTCGACTATATTGTATAACGCTGTAAAATATTTTGATAGAAATTCATTATCTAAATCAATTAATAATACGGTACTTTAAATTGAAGCGTTCTGGATTCTTCATCAATACGATTATCGCGGAAAGAACTTCACGTAAGCTATGTTTCAGAATCCTACATGCACACCTGAAGTTTTCCTTCGTTTATTGGCCGTGTAACTTCGTCGCAGACGGTATGTTTTTAACCGAGCCAATGAGAATCAAGTAACGTCGATACTAAACGTCTGTGATTCGCGGGCAGGTATACAAGACACTCAGCAGTTGAAACCACCCAATCGCGAGAGTGGATCTGAGATTAAGTGTGTTGAATTACAACTTGACAAGAATTCTTTTCGTGAAAATCAGGTTGCCCTATTCATAGGGACAGACGAATTTAACGAAAATATTTCCTCACATGTGAGATTTGGATGCTGTACCGGCGTACCAGCAGTTTTCTTTTGCTTATTGGTGTCGTGACTGAGTGTTAAGGCAGTTCCTACCTGATTGACCAATCAGAATTAAGTAACTTCAATATTGTACGTCTGTGATTCGCCTGCAGGCACCTACAGGAGACACGTAACACGGAAAACGTCCAATCACGAAAGTGGATGTGAGCTTAGTTGTTATAAAATACAACTGGTCGTGAAATATTATCGCGAAAATCATTAATCATACGATATAAAATATAAAAAAATGGTTTAAGCAAGGTTATCATAAAAAAAGTAGTTTCACTGTATGTTCTAAATGTTAGTAATAGTGTGTACAAATATGTTAAATAATTGATTTTATGCGCATTCATTTCATTCACGAAAGTTATCATTTTTATAACCGAAATTGACATGTATAAATTTAATACCAACATGTGTTTTAACATTCTTACTAGATTTTTATTACATACAAACAGAGTTCTTATTATGATTGTCTCTCTTGATCAAGGTTCTTTTGGCAAAATATGCTTTCCAAACATCCAGATGGAAAATAAGTTTTAATTTTGATTGGAAATAGGATTTTAAAAAAGGATTACTTTATATTTTTAAATTACTAAATTCAAGAAAAATACTTCACAGTGTTACACATTTTATGCATTCTTCTTCATAAGCAAAATAAATCGTACTACTCTGACAATTGTTTTGCTCAAGTACAACATTTTTTATTTTGCATATTGTATAGTCGGGCTTAGCGCTCCATGGGAATCCTCTATACTTTTAATTTAAGAATCGGTTNGTTTTGCTCACGTACAACATTTTTTTATTTTGCATATTGTATAGTCGGGCTTAGCGCTCCATGGGAATCCTCTATACTTTTAATTTAAGAATCGGTTTCACCGTTTTTGCACAAATTCTTCGTTTTCGAATTATAATTTCGGATTCATAGTAGATACTGACAAAGAACGATTATAGAAAAATTTCATTTTACAAGTCGTTTAATATTTTTGTGCGTAATTTTAATAGTGTGTTTATCTCCTTGTTTAAAAGTTGAGAACCTGTTAATAAAATATAGATAAGTTCCCGACTATTTACAACAAGCAGATAACACACGATTAAAATTACGCACAAGAATATTAAACAACTGGTAAAATGTAAATTTTCTATAATCGTATATTGTCAGTTATTGCTACGAATCCGAAATTATGACGCGAAAACGAAGGATTTCTGCTAAACGGGTGAAGCCGAGCCTTATATCGTATGCTCTTGGCGTCATTCATTACATTCAAGTCGCCATTGTTAAACTTTCTGCAAATGTTTTAATTTAATTTATTTGAGCGTCCCATACATATTAAAATTATGATTTTACAAGCCGTAATGCAAACAAAACATGCCAGCAAATAGTACTTGCAACTAATGACTTCAAGTTGAACGCACGCCGCCGATAGCCAATTGAAAATGGCAAGTCTTCACGTAGGGTAATAAAAATCTACACTGCTAAAAATGTCCACAACTCTACAGTAAATGCACGGAAACGCGATTCGTAATGAGGAAAATCGGAGTTAAATCCGTAAATACAAAACACAGACAGTCTCTATATTTCCTACAGCTTCGGGTTTCGGGGACGAACAATGCCGAGTCAACAAGAAGCTTTCTTGACCAGCGTAACCAGAAAAGTATCGTTTTTGCGGCAGTTAGGATATCCACGTCACTATGATATATTATTTCAAACATTACAAAATAGCATCAGGCGTCTGTATCATTTAGCAACACTTAAAATACTCTAGGTTTAAAATGGACTGGAAAAATGTGCTTATGTGACTCTAATAGAAATACCAACGTTATATCACAAAAAAATGTAAGAGTTGTAGGTAAGTGATTAGAGTTGTGAACTTGTAACTTTTTGATTCTGGTTAAATTCTTACTCAAATATAAAACATTTTAACTTTTTCAAATATTTTTCTTATATAACACCCACATAACGAAAATTAAAGACTTTTTCATTATCTTTTTTTTATTCTAAACTGGAAGTACAGAAAACTAACTGGGAAATCAACGGAGAGGTTTTGTAAATTCACGGAGAGTTTAGTGAAGTTTACGGAAAGTGCGTTTTGTGAAAAATTATTTGTCCGTAATTTTACAGAGAGTTTACGGACACCTCTGGATAAATTTTTATCAGTACTTTCTCGTAAAATGAAGGAATTTTTTTTTAACAGTGTACCTGACTGGAACTATTCTCAAAAAAAAATCAGGTATACCCTATCAATCACCGCGTGCATTTGCCAAGTGTTCTAGTTGACTGGGACAACCAGAAGTAGGTTGCTCCAGTTTTGAATGCCTGTGTTTCGCAGGCAGGCGCCTGAGATGCATAGTTGTTGAAATCCACCCAATCGCGAATGTCGGGCTGAGTAAATTACGTTTTGAAATATAAAGAGGCAGGAATTTTTTTTCACGTCAAAAGGGTGGCCTTAATGACAGCTTGTGTAAGCTCTTGCTTATGTTTATGCAACTAGCTTTGTACAGTTTGTGGTTGTATATAAATCTGGCGTGCGTGTTGCCGGGGTCAATGTAGACGTTCACTTCGCGTCTGCCGCCNGGGAGTCTCTATCGAATTTCGATCCATTTAAAATGAAATGCATGTGTTTATGTGTTTGAAGTATAGCTTGTTTTCACGAAATTTCCGGGTCTGTAGTTGTGACCTAGACCAGCAAGACAGTTAACGAATCATTCACCACATGTAGATCATTGGTCATTGAGCTTTGTAGTGTATAACATAGAACAATAATTACATACACGTGCGTTATGTACACAATCGTGTACACTGAGTCTGAACGTGGTAAGTACTTTGCGGTATGACGTGTGCTTGAGGGCAGTCAAGTCAACCCTACAGGTCGCCGAATGAGCTTATTTTTCCAGTTTGTGGATACAAAGACACGATGGCTCGGAGCACATAACGAGGACATCGGTAAAGATCTGCTTCGCACGCAGACGTTTGCTCGTGCGCGCACGCGCGTGTACATGCTCTGGTTCCTGTCGACTACCGCTGCGGGAATCCTCGCTCGTGATGTTTCTTTTCTCCTCGATAATGGCACGCCGCCTCCCCGTGTTCTTCCTCCGAGGTAAATAGTCCACACTCGGTTGGATTTCCTCTCCCCTGCCCCCCTCCCGCCTCGAGGAGATTGGTGCCTTCGCACCGTATCATCACGTAATTTGGTTTCTTCAAGAATGCAGCGTGTGGACTCGGGACCCCGGGGAATTACACTCTCCAGCCGCCGCGCCTCTGCTCGAGAAATGGGAATTGCTTCTCCGCGTTCTGTTGTATCAGGTCGAAAATTTGGGCGGGCGACACGAATATCAAGTTTTGATTGCGAAAGACGGTGGGATTGGAGAGGGGGGCAGGGAAATAATCCCTTGGAATTAGGCGGAAGTTGTGCTGATTTACGCTGCTCAGTGTTCCAAACGACCGGCCATCAGCACGGTGAATAATGTTCAGAATGCTGTCACTGAATGGGTAGGTCATCGAACCGGTCTAAACGCCCCCGAGTCCCAGAACGATTTTCACTGGAACTCCGAGTAGAGTTATATAGTCCCTTATTCATGAATCCCCGCAGTTTCAGTAATGGCACGGTTACCTGTTAAGCCAGCATGAACTTCGAATTCTTTGGAATACATGTTAAACAGGAACAGTGTCAAGACATATAACCCACTAAGCCTAATAATTACATTGCGAACCATCCTACTATTACGCAAATTTCTATTAAAGCGGCTGATAATATATACAGGTTGAGTATAAAAGAATACCCCATTTTTGAAGGTCTATAATATTAAAACAAAACAACCTACAACCTTGATTGACCAATCAAATGAACCGTGGAACCGTGAAGTCTGTTATCATACATTCATAAATGTTCAATTTGACCACCATGAGCAGCCCGAACGACATCTACGCGATAAGCAAACTCGTTCCACACTCTTACGAAAGTTACGTGAAAATTACGAGAATACCACCACTGAAAAACCAAGTGTCTACAAATTTAAAAACATTAATAAGTAATGTTTTACTTCTACGCTTAGAAAATATTGCGTGAAGAGCGGCGAGTAACCTGTTGGAAAACAATAACTGGAAAAGTGCAGGTCCATNCACTGGAACTCCGAGTAGAGTTATATAGTCCCTTATTCATGAATCCCCGCAGTTTCAGTAATGGCACGGTTACATGTTAAGCCAGCATGAACTTCGAATTCTTTGGAATACATGTTAAACAGGAACAGTGTCAAGACATATAACCCACTAAGCCTAATAATTACATTGCGAACCATCCTACTATTACGCAAATTTCTATTAAAGCGGCTTATTATATATACAGGTTGAGTATAAAAGAATACCCCATTATTGAAGGTCTATAATATTTAAACAAAACAACCTACAACCTTGATTGACCAATCAAATGAACCGTGGAACCGTGAAGTCTGTTATCATACATTCATAAATGTTCAATTTGACCACCATGAGCAGCCCGAACGACATCTACGCTATAAGCAAACTCGTTCCACACTCTTACGAAAGGTACGTGAAAATTACGAGAATACCACCACTGAAAAACCAAGTGTCTACAATTTTAAAAACATTAATAAGTAATTTTTTACTCCTACGCTTAGAAAATATTGCGTGAAGAGCGGCGAGTAACCTGTTGGAAAACAATAACTGGAAAAGTGCAGGTCCATAATAATAATTGAGTAATAACATTTAATCTACTGCCATTTTTGCAGCATATTTGGGGCCGCAGTAACCAAGGCAAGTGCGGCGAGTTTATCATGCATGGCATCCTTCTTGACAGACGACGGAGTCACTGAACTGGGAAGCTAGAAAACAATCACGAATTACAATACAAAGGATACGAGAGATCCAGTACTGCACACAAGGATGTTAACCTACCTACTCGGAGCCTAAACATTCCAGCGAATAAGGGCACAAGAATTCCTCTTATTCATGTGAGGACACTTTAGGTTTGAGACACGCGTAGATTTCAGTCACTTAAGCCTTTGATTCACAGTTTTATTTGTAGGGACACGTGAATTTGCATGGAAAGGTTCACACATACGCTGGAACTGAGTTGAGTTGAGATATTTGGGCGGCTCTTAACGAAGTCCTGAGAGCCGGTGGGGGTGAAATGAGGTGATAATGAACCACCGCCGGAAAGCAAGGGCGGGTGAAATGGGAGATCACCGAGAAAACCCGCTGACCAGCTTCATCGTCCGGCACGATTCCCACTTTTGAAAATCCGGGAGTGACCCGGCAGGGGATTGAATCCAGTTTGCCTTGGTCGGAGGCGAGCTGTCGAACCGCTGAGCCACCGCGGCCCCATCAGAATCAGATTGTTCCGATAACGATCGTACGTGGTTCGAAAGCAGACACCTTAGAAACATGACATTCATACCTCTAGTTTGATTGATAACTAAGGGGACACGATTTTCGCGACAAGAATCCCACCCAGGATAGGTTTCAAAATGCTACTTGCACACCTGCGGTTTTCCTTCCGTTCGTCAAAGACAGTATGGTAATTGATTGGGATAATGAGAATTAGGTTACTCTGGTTATGAACGTCTTTGATTCTAGGACATCCACTTAGCCCGCTAAGTAGTTGAAACCATTCAATAGCTGGAGTGAAGTTGCCTTAAAATGTTTTAAAGTGCAAATTAACAGAATTTTTTTTCGCGAAAATTGGATGCCGCTATTGATAGTACTGACGGTATATCCCAATCGAGGTTACTTCCAACATTTCTGAAGTCCTGCGTCAGTTCTATTTTCAAGCTATTCCTCCACCTCATGCAAACAAATCACAGCCAAGTATAGAAAGTTACACCAAAATTACAAAGCACCGCATTCGTGCGCACTCAATTTAATAATATTGTGCATGAGAACTATTTCTTACTGGGCAATGCCCAGTAAGAAATACCAACACACACATTTTCTTCCTATTTTTGTTTATATTAATAACAAATTTAATATCTCTTAATTTGTTGATGAAATATAGAGTAAGCAAAAGTCTAATTCAATCAAAAATAAAATAGTTTTCAGTTAATAGAAGTGGAAACCGGTTGTGATACAAGACATATTTCGAAAGTAACCGAACACGTCGTGCACGAGGGGATTTGTCAAAAGTTTTATTCAAGAAGTGTGAAGATGCTAGATGCTGCGACAAGGCTGCAGTGCTGCTGGCTGGTTTGTTCTGATTGGCAATCAATTAGTCAGTGACTCCAAGCGGGGACGCTCCCGAATTTTCGCATGTAGGAATCGTGCCGGGCAACGCCGCTGGTCGGGAATCGAAACCGGTTCCCCTGGGTAAGAGGCGAGTTGTATGAATACTACACCATCGTGGCCACATTAATCTCACAACCGTGCACTGTTTGTACACAGAATAAAGTATAATTTTCCTTATAATTTTTTTGTACAATTAAATACTTCAGTTTATTCAAAAAATTATATTTTGTTACCATAATGTTATTCACTTGCAATTTGTATTGCTACAATAATTCTCTAAAAATCTGAGAACCGGTCTTTCCTATTTCTACAAACTGCTATTATTCAGAAGGTAGCCAAATGCTTACCGTCTCTACCTGACAATAAATTGATCGTATTTGCTATAAATGTTCCATTTATTCGGACGTAAAAGAGTTTATCTCTTTAATATGCAGATTTATATTGTTTCTCCTGAGAGTTTTTTATATGATTTCATTTCACTTATTAAATTCTTAATACAGAGTGATGGTGGTTCTCAACAGATAGCACTGAACTCAACTATATATCGCGAAGAACTCAAAAATATATATATTCACACTCTACCTAATTTGATGAATAATAGTGTAAAGATATGTTACACATGAAAGGAGAATGCATATACTGTGTAATATCGTAAATTTTTTGCTGAAATATTTTAGTTTTAAATGTTAAAATACATATATGTTAAAAGTTCATTGTAATGTTAATTTAAAAATGTTACTTTCTGGTTATTCAGAAAATTAATTATGTTAAAATAATGGTTTTATGGAAAGAGTTCCTGCTTAGTTGTATTTCAGAACACTGCTACTCAGATAATCTTTCGTGATTAAATGGTTTTAGCTGCTAAACCTCTTATATGGTTGCCCGCGAATTACAGACGTTGACTACCTGATAAAAAATTGGTTGTCTGTAAAGTCGGTTTACTGACGATAGTTGAACGTGACAACGTCTTAAGAAAATACTGATGGAATGGTAGCATTTTTCAAAAGAAAATTTTAATTTCATTTGTTTAATAGATTTGTATGTATATAGAGAAGGAGGTAATTGGAAATCACAATGAAATTGATCAAGTGAGATTTATTTGTACGCATAAATACAATTATGTCAATTTTTTTTTTTCGCTCGTTCCGCGCTCTCGCTTGCACTTCAAGCCTTACATGGAACGCCTCAGAGCGAGGTAACGCCGCATGAGTCATGTTTTTTCGTGCGTGCAGCCGGCTCTATCGAATTATAAGACGTTGTCACGTCAAAATGTTTTTCTAATTGTCCCATCCAAACACCACACTGTGTTCTGACGAAGACACGTGGCCAATAAACAAAGGGGAATTGCATGTTTACAAGTAGGATGTTGAAATCTAGAATGTATGAAATTCTTTTCGCTACCATTAGATTTCCCTAATTATAATAATTACTCTGGTTTTATCTAATGAATTTTTTATAACCTTTATATAATTATTTAATAATGAATTTTATGCACTTCAAATTCAGGTACAACAGTTATAATTTTTAGAACTGAAGTAAATGTGCATCAAACCAATTATTAAAAATACTTTTTAACATTAGCACCAATAATTTCTCACACACGACCACTGCAATTATTTTGATTGGCCTACTTGACTAAAGTTTTCTTGCATTATTTCTTTCCTGAACAGTCCAGAGTGGAAATACGCTTGAATTTTGATGAAAAATAAACACGTACTTTTAACATTTAAAAAATAGAATGCTAACAAACTGTTTTGTACTGTTACAAAATATATGCATTTTATTCCATATGCAACAAAAATTGTAGCTTTCTGAAAATGTTGATAGTTTGTGTACTATTTTTTGACGAGTTCTGCATGTTGTACGATCTGGTGGAATTCTCCATTAGAAGCAACTATACTTCGCGATTTCTTCACAGTTTTTGAATCAAACATTTGAAAAATCACCCCAACTATGACGTGTTTAATTTTTTACTAAATATATTTCACGCATCGCGAGCGTTTTATACTTCTAATAACACGACAGTGCGTTATTTATTGTTAAATTGAAGTTTTACTGATATTTTATTTATAAATTATAATATTTTATTTATAAATAACGTATCTAAAAACAGGGAGAAAATTGTGTAGTTGGTAATGTTTGGTAAGAAATAGTTTTCATGCAAAATAATGCTAACCGGGCGCGGAGAAATGCGGTGCGCTGTCTCTCTGTTGCAATTTTTAGACTGAGTTTAATTTTGTTTGCGTGAGGTGGAGGAATAATCTGAAAGTAGATCATAAACAGGGTTTCAGAAAAGTTGGAAGTAACCGTGAATGGACTATACAAGCCTTAACCTATTTAAAATGGGCAACTTTTCCTTGTAGTAGTAATTCGTTGTAATAGTTTTGCAACTAGTCTCCCATCGTTTGACATATCTTTATAGTTTGACAACGTGCTCGAGTGGCGCAGTGTCCAGGGCGCTCGTCTCCCGGCGGGGTTCACTCCCGGATTTTCGCATGTGGGAATCGTGCTGGACGATTCCACTTGCCTGCGGGTTTTCTCGGGGTACTACCATTTCCCCCGCCCTTGATTTCCAGCGCCGCTCCATTCTAGGGTTTCATTTCCTGTCATGCCCGGGGATGACGGTCACCTATGGGTCCCAGCTGGAAATACTGTCACTCGGAGGGTGTCGCCTTGCCCTGGGTGCACTCCCCACACGACATTTATTTTTTAATTGATACAGCACTTTTTATACCTTAAAGAGAAGCATATTTTTATTTGTATCACTTTTGTATTCAGAATCGAAATTGCTCTTAATAAAGTGAAATTTAATCTCTGAAACAACAAACGTTTTCCACTCTTTGCACTGTAAGTACAGACCTGCAAATTTCGCTTTTTTTCCTTTAAAACGTGTCATACTTAAGGGACTTGTACATTCGCTCTGCTATTGTCACTGGACCATTCTTTATCAGACACGCCCAGGGTGACAACACCAATTAATAAACACTTTGTACATTCAGAAGGGAAATGGCTTGTCAACTAGGCAACAACCAGTCAGCATACGTTGCCGGTTTGAGTACATAAACGACGGTGAAATATATTGCGATGGCAAAAAAATTACGGTAATTTTGCAGGCCCATTAACCTCTTAAAGGGCACGTTAATTTTTCCGTTTCCCGTTTTGCAAAATAAAACAATTTTTGGTGTGAACAGTACTCACGAATTTCTTAAAAAACAAGTGACTCTTTGGAACCTACGGAACGGGTTTCAGCACAACCACGGCACAAGAAGCAGCCAGTTATGCAATAGTTGTGTGTCAGCAACGACCAATAGCATCGCCCAGGGAAAGGCGACGTCTGCATTGGTGTTAACTTCTGGACATGCACAGCACTGGCCATGATTTCACCTGTTCTGCAACGTGGCAGACGTGAACGAATAAACTCGGGGTGGTGTGTTTCGGGGTTAATGTAACGTGTGTGTGGTCGACGCTGACTGTCTGAAAACGAAAAGCAATAAAAAAAAATAAAGAAACGCCGGGAGTGGGAAAGGTAGAGGAATTATTTAGTAAGCTGTGAAGCACTTGTACACCGGCACGCGATAAAAGGCTTATGTTTCAGTGGCAGACGCCGCGCAACGCGAAACCTCGTGGCACGCGCAGTAGAGTTCGTTGGCCGGCGCTACAGGTGGGGGAAAGACTGCTCGAGACAGCGAAAATGCGGCAACGACACACACACACACACACAAACACAAACACAACTTAAAATGCGCGCACGCGAGAATAAAATTATGCTATTCACATATTAAAGAAACTGCAGTCCGTGCAAGTCCGCGATGGCTCGCGTCTAGCGCTGTCCCGTTGCTAGAGCTCGGAGCTTTACTTTCGTGCAGATGAAACTACAAATTAAATAGTTCCCTTCGCGCTCTACAATATTTTCAGTAGTTCCACTATTCTCTAATGTAAGTTTTTTTTACTTATAAGTAGAGACCTGGAGAATTGGTGGATTCGTTTTGAGACAAGCTATAATTAAAAACGCATGTGTTTATATAACTTTAGCAATAGGTCCACACGGTGTTTTACACCTCCTGGAGAACGCTGGCCCAATCGTCGCCTTCCACTGTGACGGCAGACAACCATTTTGCAGTTTACATGGCGTGTTTTTCTCATAAGACTAGAGTATAGTGTGCAGGTCATTGAACTCACGAATTTTTCAGGTCTCTACTTATAACTAAGGACACCCGAATTTCGCGAAAAGATTTCACGACCAGTTGTTTTTCATAAAACTTTACCGCAGATCCAGTTTTATGATTGGGTCATCTAGATATTATGCGTTTTAAGTGTCTGCCCACGAATCAGAGACTTACAGTATCGGAGTAACTTAATTCTTATTATTCAGTCATTTAAGAAACTGTCTCATCACAAACACACGCCTCCAATAAGAAAAAGGAAACTGATAGTACACTCGCAAGGTATTGAAATCTAGCATAAGCAGAATACTTTTCGCGAAATTCAGGTGTGTCTACGTATTTGTACACTGGCCCATTGTGCACCAGGTGATATAAAATAAACAGTGGTAGTGGTAATAACGAATAAGTACACAATTTTCATATCAGGAATATTTAAAAAGGGATTCGACCAATTTTGTTGCCGCTACCAATGGGCCTTATTACTGACAGGATCTCATATACATTTATTTATATTCTTGGGCGTTAAGGCCACGGTGGCTGAGCGGTTAGCCAGCTCGCCTCCCACCAAGGCGAACCGGGTTCAATCCCCCGGCCGGGCCACTCCCGGATTTTCTCATGTGGAAATCGTGCCGGACGATGCCGCTGGTCAAAGGGTTTTCTCGGCGATCTCCTGTTTCCCTCGCCTTTTCACTCCGGCGCTGCTCCATAATCACCTTAATCGCCTTCATCTGCTCTCAATAAATCGCTGTTAAGAGCCGCCCAACTCTCTTCACTCACTCACTCTTGAGTGTAAGGATGTGTCAGCAAAGTAGCGGAGATCACGCTAGCTTTTTGACACATTTTCCAATACCGAATCAATACACAGGTTAACAGCCACTTCACAAAAATTAAAAACAAATTCGCAATCTCTAATTGTAACGTGGGTAATATACGAAACGTCACTAACAAATGTACAGCGAGTTACCGTGGTTTGAAGGAAAGTTTGGTGAACAGTTAGGTGAAGTGAAGAGATTTGGGCAGCTCTTGACGAGGTCTTGAGTGCCAACGAGGGTGAAACGAGGTATGGAGCAGCGCCGGAATGAAAAAGTATGGGAAACGGAAGATCCCCGAAAAAACCCGCCGACCAGTGGCATCGTCCGGCATGATTCCCAAATGCGAAAATCTGGGGGTGACATCGTTGAGAGTAAATTTTGGTGAAATTTATGAAAAATCCATTATTTAAAAAAGCTTTATCCTTAATTTTACAAAGATTTTAGAATACGCGTTTAGCAATTATTTTCACAGAAATTTTCTTAACACACTGTAAGATGCATAGATTCTTATCAGCCACAGTAAGACACAGTGTCGTATCATTAAACCTAGCTGTGGTATACATATATGTATATATATATATATACACACACACACTCATTCCTGGTTTCCGCTCGGTCGGGGAAATGGTTCAGAGCAGGCTGTCAGAAAGCATCTTTTAGCAAACTTTGTAAACTAAAATTGCTGGTCGTAAATTCTGTTTTCCTAAAGTATATGCCCTTCAATCAATTTTAGTTGTATGGAGCATCACTGCAGTTCAAAATAAAATGAAACGTCTTCAGAACGACTGTACATTTGCCAAGATATAGTTTGGTAACTGCAAAGTACGTTGGTATATAAATATTTGTGTCAGAACAACAGTTACGTACTGTAAACTACAATGAACGACAGAAAACATTTAACATCGCTAAACCGTTCCTTTGGTACGAAGAAACATTTCTCAACTCTGAACGAATGCAGCTCGATTTTTCTGTGCTATTAAGGAAGGTAAAGCTGCCATAATACAAAAACGTACAAAGAAAAAATTTATTGACAGCAAACCTATGTTTCTGTCATCTTCTCTTTTAATCAATGCAATATTGTGTTACTGTAAATAAAACAATATAAGAAATGGTGTTCTTTGCGTACAGAGAAATTTCTAAGGAATTATTTTTTTTAAGTGTATGTTTGTGGAATTCGCGTACTATGGGACATTTCCATAGCCCTCAACTTGTATTCGCACGGTGATCCAGGAGAGGAAAAGATAGCGCAGAGTGCTCACACGAGTTGCGCAGTACCCACTCGCTGTGTCCCAACATTGGACAACTTTTCTGCCAATAGCCCTGCCACACAGATAAAAGTATAATGTTGTGTTAACAGTATTAATGTAACAAATACATTAGTTTTCTATCATCTGTGAGCCGTCAGGAACTAAAGTACCTCTTAATTTAATACACTGTTATTCTGTTGTATAAATCTTATATTAAGCACTTTTGTAAAATTGTAACTGTACTGACAACCTTAAAGCGGTCTTTATGTTGTGCCAAAACAAATTTTGTGTTGAATTGATAACACGTGTATTAACAATCTCCTTTTTCTTGTGCTTTAAAAGCACATTCCGATGTAAAGTCAATTGAATACAATTATCTCGTCACATAAATAAAAATTACCTTTGAATAGGTACCTGCAAAATTCGCGTTATTTTTGTGCATCAAGCTAAAATTAAGAGTGCTCTAAATTCTCGAGCTAGCTAGTTTCTCTATTGGCTGTTGCCTAGATGTTAAGGCCCTCCCTTTCTGAGAAAACTGCCCGGATTGGGGAATACGATTTTGAAGTGTTCATTTATTGGCGCAAAGTAACCCAGGATGTGTTAAATAAGTAATGGTTTAATGACGAACGTATTGCAAATGTAAAAGTGTTTTAAGTTTAACACTTTCAGTGCCTATGTCTATGATCGAGTACATGTTGAAAATGAAGGATACAAATGCTCAGCACTGTACACAACGAGGAATCGTGTGGCCAGTGTTCTGAGAGTTGTCCTCGTGAGAAATCTCATTCGTAAATGATGACGTCACACAGTAGATTGTTCATTGGCTACAAGAAGCACGCTCGGTACAGAGCATATCAAAAAAGTAATCGATTGCAACACTTCCGCTCTTAACTGAATTCGGGACTGATAGGGTTAAAATGTCCTCATATAATAATAACTAGAGACCTGAATAATTCCCGGATTCATTTTGATACAAGCTAGAATTCAAAACACGTGTGTTTATCGAACTTAGGTCATTGGTACACATGTTGTTTGACACCTCCTGCAGAACACTGGCCCAATCGTTGCATTCCACTGTGACGGAATACAACCAATTTACAGTTAATATCAGCATATTTGTAAATAAGAATGTAGAGTCAAGCTTGCAGATCATTGTACTCTTGAATTTTTCATATGTTTAGTTATGAAGGAAAAATCAGGGAATGAGGGATAATCGAACCCGCGCCTTGTATAAAAGGCACACTACAACTCACGAAATCTAACGCCTTGTTAGCTGTTCTGTTTCGACATATGCATCTGTTTCATGTATTTAATTAATTAGCATTTGTTTCGTACTTTAGTTATTTATTTTACATAAAGCAACGACAAACTGCAGTTCTCTTTCGTCATGTGGAAAGACTTCATGCTCTATAAATATAAGCATATTTGGCCCAAGTAAATAGCCATGCAAGGTTTGAAAGATGNATGTGGAAAGACTTCATGCTCTATAAATATAAGCATATTTGGCCCAAGTAAATAGCCATGCAAGGTTTGAAAGATGAACTATGTTGCATTTAGTTCTCATTGAATTCTATAAAATTTAAATATAGTAGTTTCGTTTTTCGAGGTCATCGCTGTTCACTAGTATCCGCCATTTTACAATGTCAAGTCAGTGTAAACCGATGTTGACTGAACGTTACTTAAATGTCATAGTAACAAATATATTTCGTTATTCTTGTTGTTTTTGTTAGGTAATACACGTGGCGGCAAAACTACCGCGAGTGTTTTTTAACACCAACTCTTCAATAGCNCTTGTTGTTTTTGTTAGGTAATACACGTGGCGGCAAAACTACCGCGAGTGTTTTTTAACACCAACTCTTCAATAGCATATTTCCAAGACAGTAATATGAGTTTGTAAAAGGTAAATATTGTTAACTTCATTTTCCTTTGTTTATTGGCTGCCTGTATTCGTCAGAAAACAGCGTGGTATTTGATTGGGTTAGTCAGAATTAACTTACTTCGATACGACACGTCTATAATTTGCGGACAGGTGACTTAGAATCGCAGCTGTTTAAACCACCTAAACGTGAAAGTTGATCATATTTGAAATGTTTTGGAGAATAACTTGGCGAGAACGCTTTCCGCGAAAGTCGGGTGTAGCTATGTATGGCCGTAGGGACACGCGAATTTCGCGAAAATATTTCCGCACATGCTAAGAGCTAAATGCTATATGGGCGTGGCAGCAAAGGTTTTATTTTTGAGCATATCGGTGGCGTGTGGTCTTTGTGTGAAGACATTTTCCTACTAGACTGACCAACCAAATTAGGTAACTTCAATAACGTACGTCTGCGATTCGCGCGGTCACCTACATAAGACGCATGTAATACGGAAACCATCCAATGACGAAAGTATATCTGACCTACATTTTCGTGATTATCGGGTGTCCCTTTACTATAAGTAGGGGCAGCGATATTTCGCGAAAAGATTTCGAGACGTGATACAGTCCTAAGCACTGTAAGGACGTCCAGCTTCTTTGATTGACTTAAAAATATTCTGGCCCGTGTTAACAGTTTGCACACGAATCACGAAGGTTCAGTATCGGAGTTACTTAGTCCTTAGTGGCTCGGTCAAGGACGGACACGGTACCAGCAGCCAATGGATGTTTGACAACAGCTGAGATGTGTATATAGTATTGAAGTCTACTGTGCGCTCAGATTTTTTACGCGAAAAGTCACTGGCTCTAACTATGAGTGATCCCTGGAGCCACCTGTTTATCGCGGAAATATTTATGCCCTGGCTAGACTTCAACTTCTACTTGCCAATTTCCTTCGTCTGTTGGCCACGTGTCTGCTTGAGAAGACATTTTCTACTTGACTCAGCCAATCAGATCAAAGTTACCCCTACACTGAACGTCCGTGATTTGCAGGCAGACACTTAAGAAGCGGGCGAGTTTGAATCATCCAACCACGGTATTGGTTCTGAACTAGCGTGCTTTCGAGCGCAACTAGTAGTGGAATCCTTTCGTGGAAAACAGGCGACCCTAGTGATCCAGGATCCCTCCCCGAACAAAGTCACATTGTATGAAAGTAATCTGGGTTCAAGAGATGCCTGATGGCTAGGGACGTGCCAAATTCGCGTTATTTTTTTACTTCAAGCTAAAATTCATAATAATATATATACTGGAGCAAACGTGGTTTCTCCATTGGCTGCTGCTTAGATGTGAAATCATTCCCTTTATGAGTGAAATGCATATGATTGGGGCACACGATTCTGAAGTGTTCGTTTATTGGCGTAGAGTTATTCGGGACGTGGCAAATAAAGAACGGTGTAATAAAAAACATATTGCAAAGAAAAAGTGTTTTAAGTTTAAACTGTCCTTAAATAATAACGCGCATTCTGCAGGTCTCTGCTGATGGCGTGCATGTGGGTCAAGGCTGCCACTCCCGGCCAGACCGAGGAATGAATGAGAAAGGGATGGAACATAGAATCAATGAGGACGCAGGAGGAATAAGGAGCACGCGGATAAAAAACCCACATCACGGCAGTGCCCGCCCCATATCCCCTTAAAATTCCCCGCCAGCTGGGACCCAGAATCGAACCTAGGACCCCAATGACATGTGTCACAGAGTAGATAGGTACACAGAGGCGAAATAGCGTGGCGGTTCATTTGATGTGCACGTACTCATTTTCTGATTGACTGCGCGAGAATTTAGTAACGAGAATTTTGTCTTATTGGCTGTTGCGTACTGCGAGAATTTCCTTGTTGGCTGGAAGGTCGGCTGGCAAGTAGGACACCAGGCGCTGATTGGTGAACGGTGTTCTGACGTGTTCCTGGTCAGTGACGCCATGTTGGTGGCGCGTGCGTCTGGACTTTGCGGAATAAGCGTCTATTTCACCTCTCTCTTCTTAAGTAATCTGTAAAGACCCGGAAATTTTACGAAGTCATTTTAGGACAAGCTAGACTTCAAAACCCATATACATTTGATTTGCTTTTTAATTGGATTGCAATTTGTTAGCAATTGCATGGATGAATTTGAGCCAATAAACAGCATGTAAGAAAAAGAAGACCTAATACCGCGCTACCTTGTTAGTTCTTAAACTGGAGCAAGAGCCAATGCACATATAACTGACGCTCGAGTACAAAGGATTGTGGAGTCTAGCATGTTAGCCACTGAATCCGCGAAATTTCCCGGACTCTAGTAACATGTGTGCAGAATCTATAACACTGCACCAACTGCGGGTCCTAGCAGTCAATAATAATAATAAGTTGGACAGAAAAATTCGCGAGTTCAATGACCCGTAGACTTGACATTAGGAAATTTCGCAAATTCAACTGAGTACAAATTAAACTTCAACCGGATGCAAATTTCAGTTCTTGCCTCTATTGGTTACAATTTGGAAAGACGCGCTACTTACGATATTCGACCAACAATGAACCTGAAAGCTAAGCAAGGACCGAATTCCGTGCTACCTGCTCTGGTGTTAGAATGTTGCAACAGCGTATGATCAACAATTCCCAAGCGCTATTCAATCAAGCATTGCGGAGCTTAATATGTTGCCGAAAGAATCACCAAAATTCCCAGGTCTCTCAGCAATTATGCAACATTCAACTGCACATTAGCATGGACGCCCGATTTTTACGAAGTGGGTTCATGTGTAAATGCATTTCAAAACACTTCAGTTCAAATCCCCCGTCGCTATTGGATGGTATGTACCACAGCGCATCTTGGACGGCTGTTAGCGAATCACACAAGTTAAGTACTGGTGTAACTTAACCGCTATACGCCCAGCTGAACACCACAGCGTCTTCTCACCAAAAAACACGCGGCCAAAAAGACTTATCTTACTCGTCAGAACTTTCCATAAATCACAACTCTTGAAACGGTACTGTTAGCAAATTACCAATAACTAGGGCCACTGACTTTTTGCCTAAAAACCGGAGCACACAGTAGACTCCAATACTATATACACACCTCAGCTGTTGTTATACCTATATTGGCTGCTGGTGCCGTGTCCGTCTTAGATCAAGCCACTCAGAACGAAGTAACTCCGACACTGAAACTTCGTGATTCATGCGCAAACAGTTAACACGTGTCAGAACATTATTAAGCCAATCAAAAAAGCTGGATGACCCTACAGTGCTTTGGGCTCTTTCTTGTCTCGAAATCTTTTCGCGAAATGTCACTGCCCCTACCAATAGCGAACGCAGCACTTTTCCTCTAACGACGTACACAACCCTGGAACGATACACTCTAAGAAATTATTTACATATTTACCAAATCTGTGTATATGTATTGTGGAAAAGCGCATATGGTAAAGTTACTTTCCATACATTCATTGAAGCGTTCCTACATTTTTTCAGAAACCGTCAAATACGTAGGGAAGTTACCAACTTTGTAAAGTAGTGATACTGAAAGTTCCTACATTTGCAATATGATGTGTTGTAATTTTTCCATACAACGTATAGGTTGAAAACTTCCAATAGAGTTTAGGAAGTTTACCAGAATTTCTTTTTGCAGTGCAGCTACCTGAACACAATTTTTCCATGCTAACGTTAAAAGTGGATGCGACATGAATGTTTCCTTTTAGTTCACGGCACTCGGCCATTACGGTTAAGGGCAGCAACAGGGTGAATTGCATAAATAATGACTGGTAAATACTACTAATTCCCTAACTTTCTATACGAACCATGTAACGAGAAATCACGGAAACACTTCATTCAAACATGACAAGCCAATGCGCATTGTAAGATACTTATATATTGAACCCTCTTCATGTAATTTATGTAAGTTATACAATAATGTAATGGTACTCTACAAGTTTAGATTTTTATTATGTGCTCTTAACGTCATATCACGCGACCACACATTTACAACACAGGAAGCCTAGCTAAAGCCAAATAAAGACAAACGTTTATTTCAGTTGAGCCCCTTCTCTCTCTCTCTCTCTCTCTCTCTCTCTCTCTCTCTTTTATTGAAGTGTTTACTTAAGCTTGTTTTCTTCTACTTTGTTTTTCTTACCCGCACTTCATTGTCACACATTTTTATTGGCCTATCACATGTTTGTTCTTCTTAAGTGAATCCTATTGTTGTATTGTAAGTCTGTGTATTTCGAATTTTTACGTTTATCTTCACCTAAGTATTTTTGTCGGTATATAGGTTTTTGTTTCTGGTTATAAATGGGCTTGATTTTTTTTCCCCATTGATGGATGGACGTTTGTTGACTGTTGGATGTTTTACTGAAACCGATAGCGCGTGTATGCTACTCTGCAATATATTGTTGTCTAACTGTGAGTTGAAGGATTTTCTACCCCTAAGAGAAATATTACCACTGTTAGACTAATCTAGAATTACCGAACTGTATACTGAAAATGCCTTTGTACGCAATTGTCTTATTTGAGCAAGGCTTGTTGTTAGACGCACCTGAATTTCGCTGAAAGGTTTTTGCACATACTACATTTAAATACTCTACGGGCGTACAAGTAGTTTTATTTTGCTTATTGGTGGCGTGTCTTGGTGTGAAGAATTTTTTCCTACTTGACTGGTCAATCAGAACTAGGTAACTCCAATACTACACGTCTATGATTCTCGCACAGACATCTAAGACACGTAACACGGAAACCACCCAATCACGAAAGTTTATCTGAGCCGAAGTATTATGAAATACAACTGGTTGTGAAATCTTTTCACGAAAATCGAGTGTCTCTACTTATTATTACTAGATAACTAAATAATTCGCAGATTCATTTTGTGATAAGCTAGAATTAAAAACATGTGCGTTTATATAACTTCAGCTATTGATCCGCGCGGTAGTTGACACCTCCTGGAGAACGATGTCCAATTGTCTCCTTCCACTGTAACAACAGACAATGTGCAGTTACTATCGACATATTTGTACATAATACTGTGCAGTGTAGCCTGCAGGTCATTGAACTAGGGAATTTTTCGGGTCTGTAATTATTACACATTGTATGGTGGCAAATTAATTTAATTGCAATATAATTCCAAATTTTCAGTTTGTATGAACATTATTCCAGTGAAAGTTAAAAGGAAATTTAATTTCTCGGTATACTATAACAATGTTTGAAGGGGAGCGTATATCTAGAACCAGTGCAAATAGCGGCATCAAAACCGACAAACTATTAATATTCAAGTCAAATGAAGGTGAACGTCAATATATACTTTGATCATAGAATTAAATGAGCGTTAGGGCTAAGCAGTTTGGACACAGTATGTGCGAGAACTGACTGACTGCGAAATTAAAGCAGCCTAATAACTGTGTGCGTGTTAGATACTTATGTGTACAGACCAGAAAAGTTCGTGAGTTCAATGACCTGTAGGCTACACTCTCCAGTCTTATGTACTTATATGCCGATATCAACTACACATTAGTTAGCTGCTGTCACAGTAGAAGGCGACGATTGGGACAGCGATCGCCAGGAGGTGTCAAACGCCGCGTGAACCAATGGCTGAAGTTTTATAAACACACGTGTTTCGAATTCTAGCTTGTCTNCCAGGAGGTGTCAAACGCCGCGTGAACCAATGGCTGAAGTTTTATAAACACACGTGTTTCGAATTCTAGCTTGTCTCAAAATGAATCCGCGAATTTTTCAGGTCTCTACTTATGTGTCGCGAGTTCAACGTGTGTGTTTACTTGTAAATTC
>NQII01011661.1:7175-33495 GCA_002778355.1 Clitarchus hookeri
AAACAGGGAGAATATATGTGTTGGTAATGCCCAGCAAGAAATAGTTCTCATGCAAAACATTATTAAACTGAGTGTGCACGAATGTAGTGCGTTGTCCCTTGGGTGTTACTTCTATACTTGGTTAATCTTTGTTTACACGAGGCGGAAGGAATGGCTTGAAAGTGGAACTTCAGCAGGGTTTCAGAAAAGTGGGAAGTAGTTCAGAATGGAACATATCAGTATAAAGCTCTATTATCTATAGGGAACAATGTAAACGTGTTGGTGTTTTATGTTACTGGCAGCAGGTGTTTGCGACTACGGAATATAACCACAACTATTGATGTTCTCCCCACGTTAAAGACTTGTCTATTGGACGTCGTGTTCTGTAGTGAACAGTGTATGTCATTAAATTCACTTCTTAAGGACCGCGGTGGTGTAGTGGTTGGACCATTCCCGGCGGGGTCGCTCCCGAATTTTNACGCAAACATTACGTCCCTTTGCGAGAACATCCAGCTTCGACCCTTTCATTCCCACGCTTGTTTATGGTACGCAATATTTTTTATGCGTGTTGTACTTTAAGTTGGCAAAAGACTTGTTTTGTTATCACACCCAATAAGCTGTAGGATTTGTGCTCGGTGAGGAGAAATATAAACCAGCCGTAGCGTGGAGCAGTATCAGTGTTAACTAATCACAGTTACAGGGAAGATACTGGCCACTGTGCCTCGTACTCGTCAGCGCTGGTCAAACATAACCTTCACGTGAAGCGTGTACACTTTTGTCTGCAATGCTCATGAAAGCGTTAAAACAAATCGCACGTAACAGAAATACTAGTGTAATGGCACTGAATACAGACTGTTAGAAATGACCGTAAAGTCATAGAACTCCGTACGGTATTGCTTAGGTAATATATCGAAACGCGACCAGTAATGGAAAACGCGGCCGATCTCCGCAAATACTAAATAAGGAACGTCTCCATATTGCATCATAGTTTCGGGATTCGGGCACGAACAAAGCCGAGCCTACACGAAGCGTTCTTCGCCACTTTAACCCGTTCAGACTTATTTTGATTTACGGTTTCAGGAGTTGCAAACAAAACAAATGTATGATGCGTGCTGTACTTCAGTTTACAACACTTGCTTCGTTGTGACAGCCAGTAAGATGCAGGCTATATGTCCGGCTACAGTTATATGAACCAATTATGAGCTAGACCGGTATGACGGTTTGCAAATCATCTACCCACAGGTAAGATCATTGGTCATTGAGCCTCACAGAGTACAGTACAGACCAAAAAATTACCTCCACGTGCGTAATGTACACAATTATGTACACTATTCTTGAGAAGAATGGGTTAAATAGAAAAGTTGTAGTTTCTGCAATTAAGAATATCCACTCCACTTAGACCTGTTCGCTCATACATCAAAATGGAGGGTCAGACATCTTTAAGTTAGCAATACTTAACTCTTCACGCTTTTACGAAAATGAAATTTTAGGCGTGGCTATAAATAAATTTTTCTTTCAGAACTCTATTTTATTCTTCCCTAAATTGAACTCTTGCTTGTATTTTATTTATACATTAAAATATTATATTTATAGTTATTACGAATAAAAACAGGGAGAATATATGTGTTGGTAATGCCCAGCAAGAAATAGTTCTCATGCAAAACATTATTAAACTGAGTGTGCACGAATGTAGTGCGTTGTCCCTTGGGTGTTACTTCTATACTTGGTTAATCTTTGTTTACACGAGGCGGAAGGAATGGCTTGA
Source organism: Clitarchus hookeri (assembly GCA_002778355.1). Classification (NCBI taxonomy): domain Eukaryota; kingdom Metazoa; phylum Arthropoda; class Insecta; order Phasmatodea; family Phasmatidae; genus Clitarchus; species Clitarchus hookeri. The sequence continues at coordinate 8,920 of NQII01011661.1, forward strand.
AAGTGGAACTTCAGCAGGGTTTCAGAAAAGTGGGAAGTAGTTCAGAATGGAACATATCAGTATAAAGCTCTATTATCTATAGGGAACAATGTAAACGTGTTGGTGTTTTATGTTACTGGCAGCAGGTGTTTGCGACTACGGAATATAACCACAACTATTGATGTTCTCCCCACGTTAAAGACTTGTCTATTGGACGTCGTGTTCTGTAGTGAACAGTGTACGTCATTAAATTCACTTCTTAAGGACCGCGGTGGTGTAGTGGTTGGACCATTCCCGGCGGGGTCGCTCCCGAATTTTCGCATGTGGAAATCGTGCCGGACGATGCCGCTGGTCGGTGGGTTTTCTCGGGGGTGTCCCGTTTCCCCCGCCATTGCATTCCGGCGCTGCTCCATACTCACTTCGCTTCACCCTCATCGACTCTCAAGACCTCGTTACGAGACGCTCAAATCACTCAACTGAACTCAACCGAAAGTTAAAAGGTTGCAACACTTCAGTTCGGAAAGGAATGAGTGGGTTAAATTAATTCGGAGCTTGTGTAGTGTGTGCCTGGGTTTATCACTAGCTGTGCAGTTTGTTTCCTTGCGAACACTTTGCGAGGGGAAGTGAAAGAAGCCAAGTGAGCATAAGGGCGAAGCCACGGTGGCATCACGGCAGTCGTTTGGAATAACTCCTCGAGCTCAGGGCCAGCCCTCTGCCGCACATACACTCAACGCGATTGTCCTTTTTATTCCTCCCTCACTTCCAAGCGCCTGCCTCTCGGGGCGATATTCGTCCTGAATGCGCGCCGCGTACACAAAGGGAGGCGATGGCGGCATCGAGCTGTGATCTCGACAGAGGCGACGAGGGCGCTGCCTCCAGCGAGATGCTCAACTACAGCATCCCACACGCCACTGGACCTCGTAGCTGGAGATGAGCTTTTAAAGTATCTGTGTCAGCTGTTACTGTGACACATAAACAACTGCGACTTATATCTGTGTATTTGTCACAGTGACAAAAATAAAAAAGGCACAAATGTAACAGTGGTGTTGATTGTATTAAGAGTGTGGATTTGAAAACATCTGTATTTAAGAGAAATTTATAAGAAAGTTTCCTTTTTTTTAGGTTTTGTCATTTTATGTAGTAATTATTTCGCCGCTGAAAAATGTTACGTTATTTTACAAAATATTTGTAATACATATAAAATAGATGAATAAATATATAAGCATTTATAACATATTTTTAATTTACATATGCGCTAAAACTAACATAAAACTGCATAAAAAATAGATATATATCATTGTCTTTATTAGCAGTCAATTTTTTGTAGACTAACTATAAAAATACAGTAGGTCAGAGCAAATATAATAAAAGTGAAACTAAATGAATTCACGGGAAGAGATTTATTGCAGTTTTAAATATAAGATTTGGTTACTCACTGATAGTTTGTTCGAAAGCAGACAGTCGCCATCTGCTGGTAGACATGCAAGGCTAGCTGTGACGCCGCGGCAAGTCACAAGCGGCTGGAATAAACTGTGACAAAGGAAGCTGCTACGCTGGTCACAGCTCGTTTCTCAAGCCGTGACCGTGCCATTATGCGATATCTCAGTCACAGATATTGCAATGGCTTTGTCACAGATATATATGCGACAAGGACATATCTGTGACAAAGTAGCAGGCTGCGGTTTAGCGGCCATCTCTAGCCACATTTACAACCCGGCATCTACTCTGGAATACGCTGCCTCTGAATCGGCGTAATCATTCTACTACCTTTATGAATTGACTTTTTAAATCATTTAAATATGCACAGTCGAATCACATGATGACCAGCTGCTAGTATCCAGAGTAACCGCCCTTCGCAGCACGGAAAGCAGCTAGGCGAGCTGGCAGTGACTCAGTCAGGTGCTGATAGGCCTCCACGGGTATCTGGAGCCACGCTGTATGCAGTGCGTCCCACAACTGTTGAAGGCTGCGTGGCGGAGGAGACAGGTGGCTCCACATATGTTCCATAGGATTGAGATCGGGGCTGTTTGGGGGCCAGGAAAGAACTTTGAAGTCTTGATCGTGCTCTTCCAGCCACGTGCGGACACTTCTAGCCGCGTGGAAAGGCGCATTATCGTGCTGGAAGATCCCATCCTCTCGAGGAAAGACATTCTCTCAAAATATTTAATGGATATAATAAACTATAGTAAACTTTAAACATAATGCCTACACGCCGTGTGGGCAACGATTTGTTAACACAGGCTCCGTTTTATAATGTCATAGTACACCTTCCTACTTAATTTCATTATTTACTTCGTTGAGCATGTAGCACCAAACGGAGTATTTGTCCTTGACAAAATCTGTTCAGCCGCGTAAAAATACTGAAATTTGAAATGCGTAACAGAGCATGATGAACTTGCGAGCAATGCCCTGAAGCATGGCCAGGGTTACTTCCAACTTCCTGGAAGGCTGCTTGAGTTCTACTTCCAGGATATTCCTCCGCCTCGTGCAGACAAAGCTTAACCGAGTCTAGAAAATTACATCAGAAAGACGATGCACCGTATTCGTGCGCACTCAGCGTAATAACATTCTACATAAGAACTATTTTTTACTAGGCGTTTCCAACACACCTATCTTCTAGCTGTTTTTATTAATATTAACTATAAATTAAACTTTATAATCTATAAATAAATTATAAATAAATGTTTTAATTTAATAAAAAATAAGGTACTTTTATTTTAACACGAGTATAAGATGCTTGTGATACATGGCATATTTAGGAAACAATCAAGCATGTGTCAGACATGGGGAGATTTGTTTAAGGTTTGGTTCAGAAATAGTGAATAAGCCGCGAATAAACAACATGTGTGCGTGATACTAGCCACGTCACCCTCCTCAGTAGACCAATAAACAACACTCGTCTCTGCAGCTGGTCAACTCTGAGAGAGCAAGGGAAATGACGTGCCGTAAACAAAATGCAACAGGCAATTAAATGTTCACTTGTTCGCACACACATTTCGGTGTTTCTTATCAAGCCTGTGGATGTGATAATGCCAGTACATAGTCAACAAGTTTTCACTTAATTCATTTTTAATTTGCTTGACGCGCATCTTTAAGCAAAAACATAAACAAAGAAACATGTATGATAAATTGTAAATACATTTTCCAATATACTTCAGTTTTTCTTCGAGTAACAGCATTTGCTGTATGGTTTGTCTGCCAAATTAACTCACAAGTTCTGTAAATATCTCGCTAAGTTTTCACATATGACTGTAAACATGCACTAAAATTTGTTTTAAAATTCATATAATAAGTATTGCCTAGAACAATTAATTTTACATATTTTGCAGAACTACGGTCAAATACAGTTTTATTGGGGAAAAAAACCTATTTAACATTTCTAGTTTGTTTGTGTGTGTGTGCGCGCGCTTATGCAGAGTACTTAAAATTAAAAAACAAAAAAAATTGAACGTATGATAGCTTAGAGAGGAAATTATTTTTCTTTTTCGCGATCTCTTTAAAAGTATTGAAATTCCGGTGCTGCATATTTTAAGCAGTATAGTGGAATACATCAAACGTTTATCTTTATTATCGCGTCATAAAATGTTAGGGTCGCAGATGGAAGCTCCATAGAGAAGGGTAACCGTCAGAAAACGCTGCACACCAGTTTAGTGCCCTGAGTGCATAGAGGCGTCGAGGAATTTTGATAGTTATGCCTTTATCACCCTTATCGCGTTTCCAGTCATCAAACTGTGCCCGAAGCGAGGCTACGCCCAGCCAGAGGTTTTCATATGCAGTAGGGAGAAGGACTTCAAAGTTACGTCGACGTCGGGGTCATTACGTCGGCCCTGCGTGATGACTTTCATCTGTTCGGGCACACGTTAATTTCTGAGTTAAAGTGTTGCAATCACGCAATTTTTTGGCAGTGCTGTACTTTAAAGTGCATTTTTCTCGCAGCCAATTAACAACGTGCTCCGTTAAACACTCATGTCAAAGAGACGTGGAAAAATTCCACAAATCATTTTATCCACGAGACTGTACACTGGTGCCTTGCTGTGTGCAGTACTGGTCATAAGTATCATTCACGTTCAACGTGTCTACGATCGTAGACACGATGATCGAACGGGTTAATTTGTATCTCCGTCTCCTGTAGCGTTTCTTTACGGCGTCGAACAACGCCTTCTCTTCCCCCTATGTGACCTGTCTGTACGAGTTATACGATGTAGACATTACTTTGAGGAAAGCGTTCTTACGGCGTACACCGGGATGAAGGTCAGTAGTTCCGTACAAGAATGTGGACTACAAAGGCGGCATACCTACAGATAACGGGAAACCGCGGAAGTTTTTTGAGCCGACATGTCTTCGATAACAATCTAGCTAGTTTCTTTTTTTTATGATATGGATGAACAAGGTTTTGACTAGGCTAAGTTGTTTCCATACAAATCACGAACATTCTGCCTTATAGTATCAGAATCCTCATTGACCCAGTGGACTGGGGTAGTAAGTAACTTCATACATGCATGCCAGTCAGCCAATAAGGAAAGAAAACTGTCGGACATGTGTACAGTACGTTGGATACTAGCAAACAGTTAACTTTTCCCGAGATAAACCATCATCTCTAGGCATATTCCATTCAGACCCAGTGTACACAAGTGTGTACATTACGCACGTGTAGGTAATGTTTGGTCTGTACTGCACACTACGAAGCTCAGTGAGCAATGATCTTACCTGTGGGTAAATGATTCGTATACCGTCTTACTGGTCTACGTCATAATTGGTTCATATTACTGTGGCCGAACATACAACAAGTGTTGTGTCGACTTAAGTACAGGACGAATAATAATTGTTTTTGTTTGCAACACCTGAAACCCTAAATTAAAGTGGGTCTGTAAGGGACAACGCATTTTAAGTGGCAGGCATCAGGCCGACTTACGTCGGGATTACGATGACTTTACGTTACGCGTAACACGCATCACGCTACACTTTCACGTGTACGTAAAACATGGTATTTTTAGGGTGCTACATTATGCTGCTTCACATAAGCCCGTAAACGTCGTGCAGTGGTCAGAAAATTGTCGGGGAACAAGTGTGAAGATATGTGGTCGGCTCTCAACAGCGAGGTCTTGAGAGCCGATGATGGTGAAGGGAGGTGAGTATGGAGCAGTCCCGGAATGAAGGGGCGGGGGAAACGGGAGATCCCCGAGAAAACCCGCCGGCCAGCGGTATCGTACGGCACGATTCCCACGTGCGAGAATCAGGGTGTGACACGGCAGTAGATATAACCCGTTTCTCCTTGATGGGAGGCGAGCAGGCTAACCACTACACCACCACGGCCGCTTTGGGAAACAAAGTGTTGTTTATTCTCAGATTGAAAAATCTGAAAATTAATGTCCCACAGGCGTATTTGTCTTTAATTTTGATGGGGTCAGAACAGGTTGTGAAAGTATGGCGTTCGTGATTTATACAAACTTTGAAAACAACTGGAAGATGTCCATAAACTCCAAAACGAAAAGTAAACTGGGAGATGTAGACACGTTTTTCGTGTACCGTATGTAATAAACTAAGATCTGCTAGGGAAAATATAATTATGTTTATAAAGTAAAATAAAATTTAAACAAAATGGTAAACATTCTGCATTTAATGCAGGCATTTTAATACTAATAAGTAGGGGCAGTGATATTTCGCGAAAAGATTTCGAGACAAGATACAGTCCAAAGCACTGTAGGGTCGTCCAGCTTCTTTGATTGGCTAAAAAATGTTCTGACCCGTTTTAACCGTTTGCGCACGAATCACGAAGGTTCAGTGTCGGAGTTACTTAGTCCTGAGTGGCTCGGTCAAAGACGGACACGGCACCAGCAGCCAATGGAGGTATAANAGTGTGTATATAGTATTGAAGTCTACTGTGTGCTCCGATTTTTACGCGAGAAGTCACTGGCCCTAATAATAAGAAACATAATTTATTAACTGTGGCAATGTGAAACTACATACATATTTACAAATTAAAAAAAAAGAACTATAGCCTATCTTATAATATTCCTTCGTCCTCATTTCCGAGAGAACATTAAATATGCGGTAGACTAAAAACGTGGGCAGTCGATATCGCAGAAATAGAAAGGAAACTTGAAAAGCAAAGTTAACACAACATCATACACATTCTGATTGGCTTGCAAAATCAGGTGATACTGAGTCACGTATCACGCAAAAGCTTGACATTGATCAGATTTTTTTATTTACGTGGACGTGCGTGTTACGTGACGTCAAACGATCGTAATAGTCCCCACTGAAACTCACAAGTCAAGGTATAGCCGGCTTACGTGAACGTGTTACTTGTAAGTGTTACGGGAAACGCTGTCGTTATCCCAGCTCTAGTCCTGGCTAAGGTTTTTTTCTACTAAGGCTGGGAAGCTCAATGTTTTTGTTTTGCAACTAACATTTTCCGTCGTCAATGTGCACTGGTGTCGCATGTGCTCCGAATTGTCCCGTTTTGTAAATAAATAGGATAATAGTAATTTACATTTAATGAATATGATTGTGTAAACTCTTCATATTATTGTTGTAATAGAACATACGCAAAAAATAAACTTTTAACGTACCACTAGAGTGAAAATGTAACGAAATATGCCCATGTATTTTTTAATATTCTGTCGTAAAACTTGGTTTATCGAAACGTTGACTTGCCCAAGTATTTAATTTCAATTTGACAACTGAATGAAAGAAATAGTGAAAATGGTTTATAATGCTATTTTTAGTAATGTTATGCGCAGTTTCCTCTAGAGACAGGATAAAAATTACTGAGATTCTTTTGATGACAACTGTGTTTATTTCGCTCTTGAATTCGTAATATGTAGCCATTAAAATAAACTTGCTTCTGAATGCCCAACGACAAACACAGTTGTATTGTTACTGTTTGCTCTTGTAAATACCACTGGAGGGTGTGAATAATTGTTACGACATACATTTGATATTTAAAATTTTAACTGGGCAAGTATACAGTATATCACAATTCGAACCAAAACACGAACTTTAGCAAACAAATAGACGTATTTTCTCTGTTTGCGTGCCAGCTTAAAAACGATCTCTTTGGAACAGCAACGCACCTAGCGGCAGGAATGTTCCCTGTGCCAAACCCTCCCATTAGGAATCTCATTTTGTTCCTAACCTGAGTATAGTCCATTCAAGGTTACTTCCAAATTTTCCGAAGTCCTGTTGAAGTTCTACTTTCAGGCTATTCCTCCGCTTCATATAGTCATAGCTTACTGAAGTCTAGAAAATTACGCCAATGGGACAACGCGCCGCATTCGTGCGCGCTCAGTCAAATCATATTTGCATGAGAACTACATCTTACTAGGCATTACCCACTCAACTATTTTCTCTCTGTTTTTATCCACATTAATTATAAATTAGATACTATAATTTGCAGAGTAAAGTAAAAGCAAAAGTTTAATTTAACCAATCATAGGATACTTTCATGTAAAACGAAAGTATACAAGTATACGTACGAAAGTATACGTGTATGATACAGGGTATATTTAGGAAACAAACAAGCACGTTATACCTCAGGGGATTTTTCAAAGGTTTGATTCGAAAAGTGTCAAGATACTGCGGATAGATTCCCGAATATTTCGCAAATATATCTGGCAGCAGACTTGAATTCAAAGTACTGTATACACCCGCACGAGTTACGTTTGTTCATTGTCTGCATCTCTTAGACTTCTCCGTAGTTCACTCATTGAAGGAGGAAGGTATTATTGAGGTGCTTATGCGAGCTGCTCGTTTCTCATTCCTTAGAAACAACCAGAGGAACGCCGTTTATCCAATGATTATCAGGGACACCCAAAATTCCGCGAAACTATTTCCGCACATGCTGGATCTCAACACTACGCCGGCGTACCAGCAGTTTCCTCTCGCTTATTGGTGGCATGTCTTTGTGTGAAGACGTTTCCCTGCTTGACTGGCCAATCAGAATTAGGCAACTTCAATATTGTACGTCTGTGATTCGCGCGCAGTTACCTAGGACGGGTAACACGCAAGTCATCCAATCACAAAAGTGTATCTGAGCTAAAGTGTTGTGAAATACGATTGTGAAATATTTTCCGCGAAAATCGGATGTCCCTGACGATTATAGGTTAGTGACGTGAGTGAAGAGATTTGGGTAGCCCTTAACAGAGAGAATTTGAGAGCCGATTATAGGTCAGTGAATTGTAGCAGGATCTATATCGCTCCGTGCCCGGCACAAGTGCTAAGGTTTTCACCAGAAAATAAATGGAGAAGCGCGTTAAGTAGGGCCAGTGACTTTTCGCGTAAAAATCGGAGCACACAGTAGACTTCAATACTATATACACACCTCAGCTGTTGTTATACCTCCATTGGCTGCTGGCGCCGTGTCCGTCTTTGACCAAGCCACTCGGGACTAAGTAACTCCGATACTGAACCTTCGTGATTCGTGCGCAAACTGTTAACACGGGCCAGAACATGTTTATAACCAATCAAAGAAGCTGGATGACCCTACAGTGCTTTGGACTGTATCTTGTCTCGAAATCTTTTCGCGAAATATCATTGCCCCTAGCGTTAAGTAATCCAAGAAACCACGTTGGTATTTATAAAAGTTGCTATTAACTTCTCTACCGGAAACAGCGTTTCACTTTGTTTCTATGAAAAAGAAATCTGCCGGCCTCTCTCGTGAAGGCCGGTTTGAAAGGTAGCAAGCAGTAAGTTGGGAACGGCCTACGGGTTGACGGGCGGCCATTGACAGCGGCCCAGTTGTTCGCAGGTCGGGAACAAAAGAGCGAGTTTATTGCCTGTGGAAGCCATTCTCGCCAGAGAATGCGAGGCCGGAGCGAGGCAGCAGGCGACATCCGCAATACAATCACGCCCAATTACTGTCCAACCCCCCTCCCCGTCCCCTACCCCTGCGCCCTCTGCTGGTTGCGTTTTTAATAACAAAAACTGTCGATGACTGGCTGCTCCCACCCGCGACAGGAGCCATCTAGAATGTTCGAACAGGGACTGCCACGTGATTGGCAGGGGCACCTACAGGTTTACACGACTCGTAATCCAAAGCGCGTTAGTTCAGAACCACCGTTGTGATTGGCTGATTTTACCTGTCACGTAACATAGGCGTCTGCTAGCGAATCAGGAACGTTGAGTGTTGGAGGAACTTGTTTCTGATTGGACTACATGGCCAGGAAAAAAAATTTCTTCTCGCAAAGGCATGCAGCGAATAGACAAAGGAAATGTGCAAATGTGCGCGTATGCAGTTTAAGTCGATCGTGCGCATAAATGTTTCCGCGAGAAACAGGTCGGCCCTACTGGTGGGTCGTGGGTAGACCTACATAACATATATAGTAATCCCAAGAGAACTGTTAGTTGTATTCCAGTCAGTGATTACTGTACTTGCTACTGTACATATGGTCACTACAGTCAAGCACTGCGTCCCTACCACGAAGTGAACAGTACCTCCAGTAGAACATATCCAACAATATTGCGATTGTTCCCCTCAACAATAACAATTACAATAGCCTAAACGAATCTTCTGTTGCTAGTACTGAACAGTTCTGTAATCGCGTTTGAGGACAGCAATATCGACAATNAATAGCCTAAACGAATCTTCTGTTGCTAGTACTGAACAGTTCTGTAATCGCGTTTGAGGACAGCAATATCGACAATGCAAATAATGTTCGTATCGACATTTCAGATAACGAAATCAAAATATTTGTCATTCTAAAAAAGGAAGTGTAAATGAACAGCTCAAAACCGCTAAAACCTAGAAACGTGAAACTTTTGGAGTGGCTTCTCATTAGGATGTACGCGCCGACTAAGTATCNTCAAAACCGCTAAAACCTAGAAACGTGAAACTTTTGGAGTGGCTTCTCATTAGGATGTACGCGCCGACTAAGTATCGTGCCATTATCGTATATCGCTAATATCGTGATATGCGATGTATATGGCCCTACATTGTCGGACCATATCGCACTTCCGATGTTTCAAAAATGTTGTCACATAATCGATATATCGCAATATCGCACAGAGCCAGTAGTAGTTACACAGCCAGGTAAGAAAACGTCTTCTTACAAAGGCACATTGCCGATAACCATGCAAGTAAAGATGGCAACTGTTTACGTGATATGTTAAAGTTTGGCAGTACGGAAATACTTTCGCAAAAAATCAGTCGTCGCTAATCATTAGTGTACGTGAATTTCGCGAATTAATTTGGCAGCAGTATAGGCTGCTCAGTATTCTATGTCATCGGGCCGCAATTGTTTACTCTTTGGTAGAGATCCGAAAAATTCGTTCCCTTAACAAATTACCCCGAGTGTACTCGTTCGTGTTTGACATGTTGCAGGACAGGTGAAGTAATGGTCGGCGCTGTACAAGTCCAGAAGGCAGCACCAATGCGGGCATTGCCTTTACCTGGGCAATGCTATTGGCTAGTGCTGACACACCAACTATTTTGTAATTGGTTCTTTATTGTACTGTGGATCAACGGAAACCCTTTCGATTGGTTCCAAAGTGTCAGTTATTCTGAGGGATATGTAAGTTCTTCTCACACCAAAGATTTGTTCTTTTGCAACATCTGAAACGAAAAATTAATGTGTACGTTAAGGAGTAGGGCCAATGACATTTCGCGTAAAAATCGGAGCACACAGTCGACTTCAATACTATATACACACCTCAGCTGTTGTTATACCTCCATTGGTTGCTGGTGCCTTGTCCATCTTCGACCAAGCCACTCAGGACTAAGTAACTCCGACACTGAGCGTTCGTGATTAGAGCGCAAACAGTTAACACAGGTCAGAAATTTTTTTAGCCAATCAAAAAAGCTGGATGACCCTACAATGATTTGGACTGTGTCTGGTCTCGAAATATTTTCGCGAAATATCACTGCCCCAATTAAGGAGTTAATGAATTCTTTTGAGGATAAGCTATACTTCAAATACGTTCGCAATAGATTTTATATTTCAATTGGTTCACCCTTTTTAGACACACCCTGGATGACATTGAGCCAATAATGGACATGCCAGAAAACAAGGACCAAGTCACATGCTACCTGATCTGAGGTAAATCTTGACANACATTGAGCCAATAATGGACATGCCAGAAAACAAGGACCAAGTCACATGCTACCTGATCTGAGGTAAATCTTGACAAACAGTCAATGAACAACTAACTTGGTCTCGAGTAGATCAAGTATTGTGGAGTCTTGCTTATTGTCGAATAAATCCACTTAATTACTTGGTCACTGTTCATTAGCTGCTGAAATAGATAAAGCCTCTGTTTACATTAAACCTGGTTGCACGTGTCACGCCCACATTAAACAATCAACGTATACATAATTTTTTTCATTTCAAGTGTTGCAAAAGAGGAATCTTATGGTGTGAAAAGTACGTACGAATTTGTATGATAACTGACACATCGGAAGCTATGGTAAGTGTTCCAGTACATCCATTGCACAAGAACAACATATTATAAAGTAGTTGGTGTGCCAGCGACCAATAGGAAAGGCCAGGGCAATGCGCCGTTCGTATTGGCGCGAGCTTCTGCAATCGCACAGCACCGAACATGACTTTTACCAATTTTGCATCACGTCACATTAAAACGAGTATACTTGGGATAACATGTTAAGGTGTTAATTATACCTGTTTATAATTGGCTGAAGATTCATTCAGTACACGTAAAATATATCTGGTGCTTCATGAAGGAGCCGCGGTGGTGTAACGGCTAGAGCAATCGCCTCCCTCCTAGGCGAACTGGGTTAGGCTCCATGCGGGGTCGCCCCCGGTATCGTGCCGGTCGATGCCACTGGTCGGCGGGTTTTCTCGGGGATCTGCCGTTTCCCGCGCCTTTGCATCCCGGCGCTACTCCATACTCACCTCGCTTTACCCTCATCGGCTCTCCAGACCTCGATGTAAGATCCACCCTAGTATCTCCACCGCACTCTACTACAGCCATGAAAGGAGCACTGGTGCCTAAGCTGCTACAGAAGGAATGTGCCAAGTCCACGGGTCCCTACTAATAATGCTGGGTATAAGCTAACTTCCCTTGTGTCGCGAGCGTATTGCAACTGCGTGAGCGAGTAACAAGCGCGCAGTGAACTTCTGACTGACGCGCCTCATCCAACAACTTCCAAGTTTTTTTTATTACTATTCCCTGACTCCCCAGGAACATCAACCCGTCTCCGAATACACCGTGCCAGGCTTTCCGCTTTTATAACTTTGAAGATGGAAAACATTAACTCCAAGCCGGTCTAGGGAAGTTATTTTCTTACCCTGAAGTTGCCTTCTCCTTTAACAAAAAATAAAAAATAAAAAAATAACCGTGATTATCGTAAAACAAGGAAGTAGCTCTCTTAAAACGGCCAAGTTAATATCGAGAACAATGAGCTACCGGAAACCACAACAACTTAATTTGAGCAGACAAAAAACAGGAACGAGTCAGTGCATTTTTACCCAGAAACTTGGTATTAATTAGCACACATCAGTCGTTTCAAGAAGAGGTACAATTATAAATTTTAATTATAGGACGAAATAGATGTTACACTTCGGGACTGTTTTAATGACTGACAACAAAGATTTTAAGTAAGCTTCTATGGTAAAAGTAACTATATAACTGCACAGACATTTTAATCGAAATATTTTATTTGAAATGTTACTAGCAATGCGTTATATCCCCAGTATCTCGCACCCTCAAGACCCCGAGCCGCCCAAATTCCTACAATCCTCTTCACATTTCCATTCATTCAGTAAAGTTGTAAGTTGTCAACTGTATTCAGTACTGACCAATAACTATCCATTATCGTATGTTCACAAGAAAAGGTTTTGAATGTTCCGTAAATAACTTATTTATTTTTTGTTGTACATTGAAAATTACTTTTACTTCTACCCCTTACCCTTACTCTTTAAAAAATTGAATATATTTACAGTTTAAGCACTATACCATTTTCAGTTTATTCAAGAGTTATATTTGAGAATTTGTATTAAAACTACANACCCTTACTCTTTAAAAAATTGAATATATTTACAGTTTAAGCACTATACCATTTTCAGTTTATTCAAGAGTTATATATTTGAGAATTTGTATTAAAACTATAATAATCAAATTGTTTCATTCAGTGTAGGTAAGACGCTATTAGGAACGCTATCTATATATGAGAGATATCATATCCCAGGACACGAGCGACCACCTGCCTTTTCATATTGACAGAAACATACTATACATTTTATTATATAATAAATTACATCAAAAACGCTTAAACATATATAATAATTGTATTGTATTTACACGTCTCTGAAACCATGAAAGTGTTTTTCGAGTTGTTATAAGATTTGCTTCAGTACGTGAGCAGCGTGTGTTTTTCAATCTTTATTCATCCAAAAATTTCTAGTTTACTTAGAAACCTGTCAACACCTTCTTATTTAAATACTTGTTTACTCAGATACCTAGCGTCCTCCACAGTCAACATGTGAAGTGCCTTAATGTGTTCGCTTCATACGTCTTTCGCGATCTCTCTTACGAACCGTCTACTTCATTTACCTTATTCGTAAAGATTTATTCGTTACCNAGTGTAGGTAAGACGCTATTAGGAACGCTATCTATATATGAGAGATATCATATCCCAGGACACGAGCGACCACCTGTCTTTTCATATTGACAGAAACATACTATACATTTTATTATATAATAAATTACATCACAAACGCTTAAACACATATCATAATTGTATTGTACTTACACTTCCCTGAAACCATGAAAGTGTTTTTCGAGTTGTTATAAGATTTGCTTCAGTACGTGAGCAGCGTGTGTTTTTCAATCTTTATTCATCCAAAAATGTCTAGTTTACTTAGAAACCTGTTAACACCTTCTTATTTAAATACTTGTTTACTCAGATACCTAGCGTCCTCCACAGTCAACATGTGAAGTGCCTTAATGTGTTCGCTTCGTACGTCTTTCGCGATCTCTCTTACGAACCGTCTACTTCATTGACCTTATTCGTAAAGATTTATTCGTTACCGTAATTGGCGCATTGTAAGGCCTACATTTGTACATAAGACATTTATACAACTTAACGTGCCTGTTCTCAGAGACCACATTCGCAAAAGCTAGTTACTACGTTCTGAAGTGTAGCGTAACAATTAAGGACGTGTAAAATGCTAGTTGTTTTTGTGGCTGCAGACTGAACTCTAAAATGCTGTAAGGTTATTTTACTTCTGCCATTGGCTGAAAGCTTGGGAGGCTTGTACCCTATAATACAGGCTCAGAGGTTGCGCAACCAATCTACAGTAAACCTGCTACATAGGTCAGACGCTAAGTAGTTGTCACTATCAAATTACATTTTGCAGGTGTCTATAGTCGCGCCCGCCTAAGAAACGACGTGGCTCCACCTACCCAAGTGAAAGAGAGAGACAGAACGACTTGCAAAGCACCAACCACAGGTAGCTGGCAGGCGGGCAGACTAATCTGCAGGCACTCTCTCCCCCGCCGTGCCACCGTCGCGTCGTCCAATTGTTTCCTCTCCCGGGGAGAAGTGGGCCGACATTGGCAGAGCTCCCAAGCCCTGAGTCACAGTGGCGGTGCCTTATGCACTGCGTGACACAGCACACGGCAGTGGTCGCGTGTGCTCTTGGTTGCCGTGTAGCCTCTGTGGCAAGCTCGGGCCGTGCCTTAGTGCCGCGGCGAACAGCGCAGTGCGATGGCGTGCAGATGCAGGGCGAACACAGCACAAGCCAGGGCGCCACCACGAGACAACCTCCCCCTGCTGCTTGCAGAGGGATGGGCGATCCAGAACCACCCCCCTAGTGCCGCGACTTTGCGACAACTTGTCTGCACCCACACTCGCTACTCTGCTGCTCTAATTACCTCACAACAGTTCCTGCACCCAGGGAAGGCCTTGAATGCCGTCAAATGGGTGCAGACTGCAGAATGTTAATATCTGCTCGAATGTGCTAAAGAGTGTGTCTAGTCTATGTGGGTTAACACTTTGAAGATTGTGATCGGGAGTAGGTCAGGCAAACGTCATTTGAATGTTTCTTCGTAGTTCAGAAAAACAAAGCTCGCACGTACTTATACATTCTTCGTTCCGCTAATGGTAAACAGGACCTCACAAGAACACGACGGCGCATTAACAGTAATATCAATAGCTACAGATTTTTTTATTTATTATAACCACTTAAAAGGATATGATTGACTGTAAATCCTTGTATACAATGAACAACGTTTAACAGGGTCGAAATCAGCTCTGCACCCTATTGGTGGACGACTGGCCAATAATGAACGTTGTCAAGTTCAGGGTTGTTATCGGTGTGGATTGTAACAGTTGGATGGTGGCGAATGAGAAAACAGAGAACAACGTAACCGACTGCAGTAACGGATATATGTGTCTCACTTCTAACTTGTCTCTCTAAATGTGTGCAGGCCTCAACGTGTTAATGTTGATCCCAACAAAAGTCCTATTATAGCCCGTTTAGCCCCCCCCCCCCNAGGTTCATTATCGAGGACATGTTGCACATGGACGGTATTTATGGTTGGTGTTGTACATAACAAGGAAAGAGTAGCCGTCTTGCTAGTGATAAACGTGATTTGTTTAAATTCAGCGAAAAATTAATTCGGTTCTGAAAAGGGCTAGAAAATAAATGATATCGGTTAACAGCCAAGTGATGTGTAATATCTAAGGCCAGTGATTTTTCGCGATAAGATCGGAGCACACAGTATACCTCAATGGTGTATATACACCTAAGCTGTTGTCACACCTCCATTGGTTGCTCGTGTCATATCCGCATTTTACCGAACCACTCAGGATTCTGTAACTCCGACACTGGACCTTGGTGATTCGTGCGCAAACAGTTAACACGAACCAGAACATGTTTCAGCCAATCAAAGAAACTGGACGACGCTACAGTGTTTGAACTGTATCTTGTCTCGAAAGATTTTCGCGAAATATCACCACTACCCCTAGTAATATCTATACTNCTACAGTGTTTGAACTGTATCTTGTCTCGAAAGATTTTCGCGAAATATCACCACTACCCCTAGTAATATCTATACGCCCTAAAAATTCGCGATTTCAGTGACCTGTAGGCTAAATTTCATACTTATTTGCACAATTACACAGATATCAACTGCTTTCTGTCTCAGTGGGATACTGTGATTGTGACTGCAGTTTGTTGCACGTTTATTGTTGGCTGTGGAACCTCCCGGAGTTTTATAAGTTAAGTCTGTTTTATGCAACCATCGTAGTCAATGTTAACTAGAAAAATGATTGCAAGCACCGAGAGCATTAATTGAGGGATTAAGTAGCGGAAGTGTAGATAGCTTGAGGGAAGATGTAAAAAGTAAAATAAGTAATGTTAATAAAAATATTAGTAGTGTGAAATAGAGTGTAAAAGAAATTGTAAATATACAAATTAGTTCTGTAATTGAAACTGTAAATAGTGTAAATGAGAATTTAGATGAAAAAATTGACCCTTCTGATGACAATATTGACAAGAAAATAAAAGACATTTGCGAGTTAGTGAATTCGATGATTTACAGTGTAAATGAAAGAATGGAAAGTGTCTAAAATGAAGTGAAACAGGAAATAAATGCGACGAAGAAGGAATAGCAGGAAGTTCTGCAGCAGCGGAATTGGTTGATTGTTTCACAAGATATGACGTAAAACCCTAATTTTTTCATGTAACGCGATCTTACAAAATGCCGGGAAAATGTGGCTATGTGTCCACACTTATGGCGCTTGTAATATATACTTTCAATATACACAGTTTGGTTGAAACTAGCTGAAAGATGTGGTAGATATAGCAAATAAGCCTAAAATATTTGCGCGGTCGCCATTCTGAAAACAAGTGGCTTATCTACTTAGGTCACATGTTTACGTGGCCTGTCATAGTATCACTTACGTGCCAGGTTTGGTGAGAATCGGTTGTGTAGTTTAAGAGATCTAATGCAAAAGCTTTATTTTTCACGCGTTTACAGACATTTTCCTTCGCAAGTTCAGAAATATCTTGTTCTTAATCCATTCTGACCCACTATACACAATTGTGTTCATAACGCCCACGAAGGTTATCTTTGACCAGTGCTGTACTCCGTGAGGCTTAATACTCACATTTCCGGCGGGTTCGTTCCCGAATTTTCACACGTGGTAATCGTGCCGGACGATGCCGCTGGTCGGCGGGTTTTCTCGAGGATCTCCTGTTACCCGCCCATTCATTCCGGCGCTGCTCCACACTCACCTCAATCAGCGTCATCGGCTATCAAGACCTGGCTGTTAAGAGCCGCCCACCCTCATCACCCCACTACACCTTGTTTACTGGTTGGTTATGAGAAGCACTCTTCACATAAGTACAGTGCACGTCAAAATACCGAACGTTTGCAGTATTTGAGCTCGTGAATTTAGTTCTGGACTGAACGGGTTAAAGCTGGATGTCAAGAAGATGAGATAAAAAAGCATACGTTATTTCAACACATACGTCTCTTATAATTAATTGGGCCACTGATTAACGATTAAAATATTTCGTGACTACGTGTAACTCAACACTTTATAACGTGGTTTAACATGTAGCCTATGGTTAGGAAACTCTTTTCCTCCGCACGTAGTGGTTATGGGCTAGCCAAATCACGCACGTCCTTCCTTTCGGAAACCGAACTCTGATGACCCGGTTAGATAGCATACTGACTTCTCATGGCCACAACAGAAACAAGAGGAAACCTTCAAGTGATGTACTTAGCATGTTGAAAACTATCCCACATAAAAATTATTGCGCGATATATCACCAGCTCTAATACATAAATAATTAACACTTTGCATTCTCGAAACATTACNTCAGGATATATCACCAGCTCTAATACATAAATAATTAACACTTTGCATTCTCGAAACATTACTGGGACTCGATATATTCTAGAATTGTGTTACTTATGTCCTAAATTATAAAAGCGCAATTAATGTTAGTATCTGTTTTCCACTCACCACCGTCCTATTGGCTCCCGCCACATTTCACACGCCTACTACGACGAATGAAGTTTATTACTTGTGGACTGTTAGCCAATGGAATGCCGAGTTTATTGTCTCTCCCCTTCCCTTCCACAATTATATTTCCTTTCATGCGTAACAGTTTATACAATCTATATTTTCCACTTCAGATGTTATAACATATTGCTATTTTTATTCACGATAACTAGTGTGGATGCGCTGAAAAGTTTATTTTATATTCCTGCAAAGTATTAACGAAACAATGAACCTACATGCGTGCTTTGTCTTCAGTGGCAGAGGAATTTTCCTTTCTTGTGAATCCCGAATTACACTAGTGCACAATGTTCTAAATGTTAAGTTACATGGTGTATATTAAACTGAAGCTGAAATACCTACACAAATACACTGAAAATAATATTTCGTGGCGACCACAAAATGTTCTGTTAATATTCACCCTGCCAAATAAATCTTGTGGTGATCACTTAATTATTTACTTGTCACCACTAAACTTAAGTGACCAGTACAAAATTAGTTTGTATTACATACAAAATTAGTTTGTATTACATACAAAATATTTTGTAGTACATACAAAATAACTTGGCAGGGTGACCTCTCTACAAAATATTTTTCTCTGTGTAGGCCTATTTATAAATACTGTAATGTATAAATTAATTTACATTTTAATATTTGAATCGAATGTAAATTGGTATAATACTAGCATCTCATCGCTAGAGATAATGGAAAATCACGAACATTTTCCCAGCCAACATGTGTTCGATAACACCAGCCAGTTTATTCTTTTATGATTGGCGGCCATGCTTACGACTCGGTTAAGTTCTGTGCAGACCCATCACAAACGTTCTGCTTAAGCGTATAAAATCCTCATTAGTTTAATTAAATGGGATAGTAACTCCATACACGCATGACAGCCAATAACGAAGAAGAACTGTGAGACGTGTGTAGAATGCGTTGAATCCTAGCAAACAGTAATATTTCCTGCAATGCGCCATCGTCTCTACTCACCATGTGTAGAAGTAATGTTTATCTTGCTTTATTTACTGGTGGCAGTTCGTGAAAGCTCCGTTGTGGACATCGTAATTGTGGAGAGGCGCAGACATATTGTGAACGATGACATGACATGCTCATGTATACAGGCAATTGTAGCTACAGTCTTTCACATATATATTTTATTTATTAATTTCTTCTATACGCGAAATACTCAGATACTGGCCAGTTTGTAAATATACGTGTTAAACAAAGATTACAAACGAATAATTACTAACCTATAAACTACTAAGTAGTTAATTACAAACAATGAAAGTAAACTGTAGTTTACTTGCTTAATATAACAGCCAAGGAAAAATTTACATAAATACAAAAATTAACTTGCTTTAATGACATGGCCCTGGTTTACTCAAATAAGCGACTTTAATAGTAAACTTAGCTTAACGACACATCAATAGAAAACGGTTTGATTAACATCAAATGGATATAAATAAGATAAAAATTAAATATGGAGTCACCCTATTTTAGAGAAATTTCCCTGTAGCCTAATGTCTTAGCAAGCTGTGTCCTCATTACAGTGAACTTTTCTTATCTGAAAACTTCAAGAGATCCAGTGTTTTCAAATTCCTCTGACAGGTGCGACTTTTTGAATCAAATCTTTTAACAATAAACATATGTGTAACATGTTCGGTTTATTCCTTAATGTATCATATACCACGATCGTTTCGAATTTCCTTTAATATAAAAGTACCTGGGGCTTAAATATGAGAAATTTTTCAGGTTAAAGTGCTGGAAATACATTCAATTTACAAACTTAAAAATTTCACTTTTTCTGTCGATCGTACAAATATGGTGCGTTGTTTGCCACGCTGTTTTTTTTCTAGACTTATGCTAAGGGCCACCTGTTTTTCGCGAAAAAAATTTCAGGACTACTTGTACTCCAAAACACTATAGCTCAGATCCACTTTCGTGATTGGATGACTTTTAATGTCAGGCATCGAAAGTGTCTTCCCGCGAATCACGGACACTCAGTGTCGGAGTTACGTAATTGTGATTGGCCCAGTAAAGTAAGGAACTGTCACCTGACAAAGACACGTGGTCAACAACCAAAGTAAAACCACCCGTATGGCGTAGGAGATTGGAGTCTAGCCTTCGTGCAAATGTTTGAGCGTAAAACAGGTGGCCCTCGGCATAGGGCATTGCTTGGTACATGTTCTTAAACATGCCTAGCTAGCCCACCGTTGCTAGGGTCATTTCTGTAAACGCCAGCCAGAAAAAGAAATGCTTACTTCTTACCGGTAGTCACCAGTCAAAAACGAATAACGAAGTGGAGCCGTAATAATTAGATAGAGATTGAGGAACTATTGTTTATGCTGCGCCGTAAGAAAAATGGCGTTAAAATTATGAAATGGAATTCACAATAATACATTTATAACTCCAAGATGGCGGGCGCTTGATCCTATTAAGCGAGATATCACAGAAGCAGGGAGAGGCCGCTACTAAACTACAGGCGCCCAGAGAGGCAAGGGGTGTCCACGGTGAGCTGAGCACTTTGGAAAGCCCTGCTTGACGTCTGCTTGTATGCACAGTGTGCATTCTCCCACCACGTGTTAGTTCAACATTGCCACAGGTCTGATCACTTCATTGATGCGTCGGTCAAGTGAATCTGCGAAATAGTTAGAAAGGCAAAAATTTTACAAATTACTACATTCTTACACCTATATGCATTTAACTCCTAAACTTAAACGTCAGTTATTCATTCCAAATGTCTCAAGAGAGGAGATTTTCGTTCTGAGATGCACATACGAATCCTTTGTAATAACATGCACGAAGGAACCCATGCATATAATTTGTATTGGTCTATGGCAGAGGCAGTAACCAATAACAAAGCGTTGGTGTTTTTGCAGCAGCCAATAGCATTAGCCAGGAAGTAGTCGCTGTCTGTACTGATGCTAGTCTGACCTTGTACAGCAGCGACCATGATTCTACCTATTCTGCGACATATCACACGTGAACGAGTATACTCTGGGTGATATGTCAATGGGTTAAGAATAGAATAGCAAAGGAAACAATATTTGTAATGACGAATGTTTACAGAGCAGTTTTAATTAACTACTTGCCCTCGTTCGTTAGCGACTTGACGAGGCGCGTGGCGGTGTTATGCAGGTAGCGACATTCCAGAAGTGCTTGCTCACCGTGGACATCGTGCTTGTACGGTGAGTGTGTTACCTGGGAGAGAGTGCGGCGAGTCATGTCACAGTGCCGGTCATGTCGAACAAGTACCGGGTCCTCGATATGGACGACAGACACGGAGCACCTACACTGCAGCTCCGCTCTCGCTGTAGCTGGCTCACACACCTGCAACAGACAGCATCACCTACTCCAGCACACCGCTATTACGTAGCTTTAGACCATGTGACTTGCACGCAGTCTAATTACTTTAGCTCAAGTGACTTGCACGTCTAATTACTTTAGCTGACGTGACTTGTACGTCTAATTACTTTAGCTCAAGTGACTTACATGTCTAATTACTTTAGCTGACGTGACTTGTACGTCTAAATACTTTAGCTCAAGTGACTTACATGTCTAATTACTTTAGCTGACGTGACTTGTACGTCTAATTACTTTAGCTCAAGTGACTTACACGTCTAATTACTTTAGCTGAAGTGACTTGTACGTCTAACGAATCTCGGTCAAGTGATATAAGTAAAATAATTTCCGGCCAAATAACTTTTATGTTAAGTTATTTCTGGCCAATTTAATTTTAGTTATAATCATTTTAAAACAAGTGACTTTTAGGTAAAATCGTTTTATGCTACGTGACTGTAAGCCAAGAGAGTTTTAACTCAAATGACTTTAAGGTCAAGTGATTTTTAAAACAAAATACTTATGGCGAAAAAAGAATTTTGGTGAAATTTTAGGTTTAATCACGTTTCTTGAACAAGTGATAGTTAGGCCAAGTAAGTCTTAGATAAGTGGCATTCAGGACAAGTGTGCTTCAGGTTAAGTAACGTTAACGCCGAAATTCCTGCGTGAGTTTACATATTTCCAAAAATTTTGGGCTAAGCGAGGTTTTGTTTAAATTACTTTTGGTTAATCATTTTTTTTCTGAAATTTTAGTCTAAATTATTTTAAGAACAAGAAAGTTGTAGTACAAGTTCTTTTTTTGCCAAGTCTTTTAGAGAAACAACTATTTTGCTTAAATTTTATGCCAATTAAGATTCAATTCAAGGGAGCAAAGTGAGTTTTAGCCCAAATAGTTTTGGTGAAATGACAAGTTTTACTGACATTTTAGGCCAAATTACTTTCAGGAATAGTTTTAGGCCAGGAGTCGCAAATATGTTTTAGACATATCTTGACGTCAGGAATCACCTTCCAAAGTTTTACTGTCTAACTGAGCATCATCCTGTATATTATATCCTTTGGCTCCTTTTCAAGTCTTTATTTACTGACTCTAAATTTCCTGGTGCTAATCTTATACACTGTTGTCTAGTTTCATAAATATCTCAAAAGTACTAGTACCGTATTTTAAAATAAGCTTGTTCTCAGATGAATATGCATTTGGTCCACATCTTTATTATCCTCGGTAGATAAAATGAAAAATATAGTATCATTATAATTAGGGAGAGGTGTTTTTCGCGAAAGCATTCATGGTCATGCTAGACTTCAATACCCTAGGTCCACAACCACAACTGCCTTTAGTTACATACCGCGTGTCTACGTGAGAAGACATGATCTAATTTGACTGGGCCAATCGTAATAAAGCACTCCGATACTGAACGTCCATGATTCGCGGACAGACACTCGAGCCACCTAGCATTTAAAATCATCCAACCACGAAAGTGCATGTGAACTAAGGAGTTTTGGAGCACAACTGATCTTGAAATCTTTTAGCGAAAAATACATGTCCCTAACTATAAATATTATTGTATCACACTGGATCGTGAACGCCAACGAGGCAAAATTGTTTGAATTACCGATTTTTTTTCTGTAGGCATGTTAAATCTACCAACGGACCATCTGAAAACAGCCATGTGCTAATGAAGCTTTATGATTGGCTATTACAACGTCTGTGGCATAAAGTTATATACTACAGGATTATTTAAAGGTTGGTTTGATGAGAACATCAATATATTTATATACTATTCAATACGCGACACATATAAAAGAGTATAAAGTGTTATATAACTTATAAAGGATAATTATAATTTTCGCTACAATTGTAAAGCTTGGACATCACTGTCACTATAATATATTTTTTTTTTTTTTTAGTAAACGTTCTTAGCTGTAGATAAAGTTTAAAACCTGAACGCAATATGGACAATTTACCGTACACCACGCTACAAAATAGAATGATATGAGTCGTCACTACACAAATTGGGGAAGTTTACTTTGCAGCTCACTCTTGAACAAGTGTAGGGAAGCTACAATAACTTTATGGGGGAAATTACCATTGAAGAATCAACATACTTATTAGCCACAATACATTACCAAAATTACATTTTATATCAAAATTAAATACATTTGAACCATTAGATATAATTTTTTCTCAAAACTAGCAATAATTTCAACTGATAAGCAATTTAGGATGTTTGTTGCAGAAATACAAAAAAAAAAAAATTTCGAGAATTAAAGGATTTTTTTTTTACAGAAAACTGTAATAAATATGACATGAAGAAAAGCAAGGGACATCTCCGTCCTTCGCATCTCAAGGACGTACTACGCGAAAGCTACACGAAGCCTTCTCAAGCATTATCCCACTAATTACCGTACACGTACGAAAATGTTTAAGTTGAAACACTTGTAACAGACCACAATACTTCAAACACTTCGTTAACACTTTCAGGCCCACTTTAACCCATTCAATTCCGAATTCGTTTAAATGGCCAAGTGTTGCAATCGCTTTTTTTTGTGCATGCTGTACTTGTGTCGAAGGTACTTCTCGCAACCAACTAACGGAATACTGCATGGCTGGTGTCAGTATTGGCCACTGGAAAAACCAAGAGGTGCAGATTTTCCATCAAATGGAATGTTTCACAAGGAAGAGGTTCAAAACACTGGCCAATAATTATTTATATTGTACAGTGCCGATCACAAATATCATTAATGTGCAACATGTCCTCGATCATGTACACATGTACTGGACGAGTTAATGTATAGCCTCAGGTGTTGCAAACAAGAATTATTTTATGCGTGCTGTACTTAAGCCCACATGCATAGTGCAATTTTTATTAGCACAGCCAATGAGATGCAGGGTTTATTTTCAGCTTTATCAATACGGACCATTCATAACGCAAAGAAGTAGCTCGGTTTACGAACCAGTTATCCACAGGGTTTACCATTATCAGAGGCCTGGAAAATCCGCGGATTGATTTGGAACAACACTTGGTCTACTCAGGCATTAGTTGTTGACCGGATGTTAATCCAGATTCATCCCAAACCAGTTAGCACGTGGTTCGGTCACAGAGTAGACAGGCGTTACGACCCGAACTCCATCCTCGGATGACAAGACAAGTATACAGAGGCGAAGTGACGTAACGGTTCCTTTGGTGCGGGCGTACTCAGTCTCTGATAGTAGAAGGGAAATGCCGAATCCAGCGCGGGAAAATGTCACTTAAATCGGAAGGTACCCCCCTGGGGCTCTAAATGACTTT
>NQII01011662.1:10897-27434 GCA_002778355.1 Clitarchus hookeri
CAGTCAACAACGGTACATGAGAGGGCCTTCGGCTCCGAAAGCCCATATCAATGATGGTCCATTGAATAGTTCACACGCTGGCACTTGTTGATGCCCCAGCATTGAAATCTGCGTCAATTTGAGAAAGGGTTGCACGTCTGTCACATTTAATGATTCTCGCCAGTCGTCGTTTGTCCCGTTCGATCACGATCTTTTTCTGGCCGCAGCAATGTCGAATATTTCATGTTTTACCGGATTCCCGATATTCACGGTACACTCGTGAAATGGTCTTACACGAAAATCCAAATTTTTTTGCTACCTCGGAGATGCTATGTCCCATCTCTCGTGCGCTGACAATAAGACCATGTTCAAAGTCACTTAAATCTTGATAACCTGCCATTGTAGCAGCAGTAACAGATCTAGCATTTTTTGCCAGATGCTTGTTGTCTTATATAGGCTCTGCCGACCGCATCGTATTACTCTGATTGGTTCCATACCTCTGTTATTTGCATACGCACGCATATGCCATTTTTTTGGCTCTCCTGTGTACATAGTCATGGGTAATGGTAAAATAAATACATAGTGTTATAAACGAACACTATCAGTCCAACACAAGGGCCGGCGACCCGAGTCATCGTTAACATGGGTAAAACTTAACAACCAGCAATATATTGAAAAAATAAAGGGGTATGTAATTGCACCGATAAAGGCATACGTAGGCACAGGGTACATTAAAACATGTACTCGTTAATATTAATAAACACCATCAGCCTAACGCGAGGGTAAGGGGAAGCCGAGTGTAAAAGATATGAAACCATCCTCTACATGAAAAATCAGTCACATAACAAACAATAGAGGACTGGCATATATGTAAGTACATCACGGGCATGATATCATAACGAGTCACAATATGTATATAAAATATCCCCATGGAGCCACTGCCCAAAATAGTGATATCAGTTTTACAATCACGCCAACATGAGAAAGAACGAATGATCACAATGGCTAACCCCAAAAATGAGTACAATGCGTAAAGTACGATACACATTACGCGACTTGTAAAGACTGTGTTCCTTTTCTTGACACAAAACAACAAACATATAAACCATTAGTTGTGCAAGAGAGATGTCGCTGCTACGCACTGATGCAAACATATATAAAAACTAATTATTTCAAAAGCAAATAGTTATAAGCAATTAACAACCAGTAAATATTGCACGAGCATCGTGCTATGTACATTAAGTTAGGCGAAAAAAATTACCATTGTGAAGTGCGGGAACGATAAGAGGACAACACTGCTACACACTAATGCAACAGATATAAAAAAAATGTAATGGAAAACAGTTATAAGCACTTACCAACCAGTCCAATAACATATAACACAGTCGCTGTTTGCTGTACACTGTGTTATACGATGCTAGACGACCAGGCCGTTTCGGTTAGTACAACAGAATAGCAAACTACTTCCTTACGAACCGATTGAAACTAAACCAACAAATTCAGAGTACAGTCACCACTCACAACACTAGCAGCAGAATGCGTCCGACCCGACTTACGTTGTGCGATCAACTAACATCTTGGGAATCTGTAAGGCAGCCCAGATGGTCGGTCGGTGGCGCGAGCACCATGCAGGTCTCGGCAAGTCGAAGCGATGGCACATAACACTAGCCGAGAGAGACGCGTCAGGCTCCAGGGTGGCAGACCAGCCTAGTCACACATGCACTTCCCTTTACAAGAGGAATTCAGTTATACAGTACAAGGTAACAATTAATCCAGTTTTAAATACTATATATACATGTACTTATTGGAATACATAACAATTATATTGCTAGAACATTAAGCACATACGAAACAACATACATTTAATCCATTAGTCACTGCTATGAGTTTATGCAAACAGATATAAGAAAATAATTATTAAAGCAAATAGTGCATGTACTCCTTTGGATGCATACAATTTATAATGCTAGAACTGTAAGCACATTAAGAAACTAATTATCCGTGAATCATTCGCCACAAAGTTTTTATTAACATAGAAATATCATTAAATATACAAACTTGGTAGTGACGAGTAAGTAGGTATCGCAAACACACACAGACATACATTTCAACTACCTATGTACTCTGGTTTAAGAAGACCAAAAAAATAAAGAGAAGAGGTTTACCTCCATTGAAAAAAAAAACCTGCTGTAGCTGTTTTATACACAGAAGACCTGGAGGTCGCGAGTGCATCTCTTAGCTATCGATGTGAGTTCAACGAATGCACAGACCACAATGGCCATCCTTCCTTTCCATGTATGGTTTACATTACCAACCAAGAAAGCAACTTGCCACTTACAAGTATTATAATTACCCCATCATTGACAAAACATANATGGTTTACATTACCAACCAAGAAAGCAACTTGCCACTTACAAGTATTATAATTACCCCATCATTGACAAAACATACTTACTTTTAACATATGCTATTGAAATGTTATAGGAAATAACTCTTCTACCCTGACATCAACCTTGAAAATAAGGTATCGCAGGTTCAATCCCCTAGAGAGTCTAATCATTTCACAGGTAAAAAACGACATGACAATCAATTAAAAAACTTCTGTGTATTTATATATACATATTTAGGTATCGATCAAATCATGCAACAATCGCAATGAACTATAACTATAACAAAAATATTTTTGTACATCACCGTACTCAAGTATGTTAATCCCAAATACTTGCAGCCTGCCAGTCATTTATAAGTAGGTAACAAGCAGGTCACTNCACCGTACTCAAGTATGTTAATCCCAAATACTTGCAGCCTGCCAGTCATTTATAAGTAGGTAACAAGCAGGTCACTCTATGACAACCCGAGACGGGTAACACGAACCGCCATGTAGATATAATTGTATACAAGCATGCATCGTGTTTAAAAACTGTTCCCACTTCGTCGTCGAGCGTGGCGGAAAGCAGATCGTTACGTCTACATTCTCTACCGTGATCGTGTACGCTGTAACAATACGAAGACGGAATCATTGGTTGAAGACTTACCATCTGTAGCACTGACTTCTTCGTCAACAGCAAGGGACACGATATTCGCTCCTTACATCACAACATGAAAGTAGTCATTGAATGATCGCCCGCAGTGATAGTCTGAATAGACATAGCAAAAAATGCAAAGACAATGTTTGTTGTTCATCGGGAAGTGAGAGGAAGTATTGTAGCAAAACATTTACTTGCAGCCTACCAGACATTTATAAACACATAGCAGTAGGTACATTTCTTAGAAGATAGGAATTTAAAAAACAAAACAAATTGTTATTATTTTGTATTTATTCATATTCTTAACCTAATCACGCACATACCTAGTATGTCGTTAAATAAAGCCTCTAGCTCTGTGTTCATCAATAGACGAATTTATCTCTTCGCTGACAGAAAGATATCCACTTCTCTGAAATGAAACCAACACCTGTAGTCCATTAACCAAACCTTTGGGGTCTTCAGAAAATAAGTAGGTAGACTTGACATCACTCTTCGCAGAAGGTTCACGATACATGTCTGCATCTATGTTCTTCTGTGATGAGTAGGTTGTGAGATACCTCTGGGCCAGAGTACAGAGTTCGAATCTGCGTTTCTTCTGTCCCAACTGCAACTAGTCCTTATCTTCAGCAACATGTTTACGCTTTTACATTGCAGATGTCGGCACTTCATCATCATCAGTAGAATATGACTATTTCACACCAGCTGACTTGAAGGTCACATTTTCGTTCTCGATGTCCTGAATAGTTGTAGCAACTTCGTTTTTGACTTTGCATGTTAGCGGTGCATGTTTGTTGTTCACTACTTCTGACAATCTGTATGGCTTACACTCTTCATTGTAAATGTCTGCAACACTCGTATTTCCTTCTTCACACGCTGTTTTGGAACACCATACAGGCCCGTGTAATGTTATGGGTGCTCGAACCATCGTTAGTTTACACGACGAATCAGCAGGAATGTTAGTCATAGCCTTGTCGTGTGGCAATAAGTTCAATGCATGCTGTCCCGTGTCAAGCAAAGATGCGTTATCTTTACCAGTATGTATCTTTAAATTTTCTCTTCTACCAAATGCTTCCCCACAGTTAGTATATGATAGTGATTTGGAAGTCGGTCCTTTCGAACATTTGCTTTTCTCATGTTTACGAGCATGGCAGCTTTTGCTGAAAATCTTTCCACAAGAGCAACACTGTTTTCCTGTTATTTTTCCAGTCGTGGAAGAAGGTACACCCATAGAAGCAAGTTCAGCAGTAGGCTTCTTAGAATAATCAGCTTGTGCCATTTTTATGCCAAAAAACTGAAGTTTTTTCCACAGTAGCAGCACGGGTATATACTGGGTCTGGCTTTTGCTCTATTTACATAGTTAATAACACATTTCATCAGCTAGATTTAAGCATTATTTTATATGCATCCTTTATTTTACCAGTTATTTTATCTAGTTATTTAATCACATTACCATACAGTCACATCCTCAACAGTTTCTTCCAGACAAGTTCTTCGCCCAGCTGGAACTCAGGACCACACTTATAGTAGACAACCGTCAAATAAGCCCTGGGCTCATTCTTACAATTGGCGAGTGCCAGTCCGGCAATAAGTTCAATGTATTCTGCCTTGAGTCAAGCGAAGGTGTGTTACCTTTACACATACAAGTGTGTATCTTTAAATTATCGCTTCTACCAAATTGGTGCACCGCACATATCACATGTTAGTATTCTCGCGTGGAGGTTGGTTTCTTCGAACATTCTCTCTTCCATGGGTGTCGTGCATTGTAACTTTTACTGAAGGTCTTGACACATTATCATCATTGTTTTCCATGCAATTGTTGATCAATTGGCGAAAGTTTGCATGTAGTCGTACACATCATACTCGATTTCACAGTGCTGACCCCTCACTGTTGACCTCACACTGCTGACCACTCACTGCTGACCCCTCACTGCTGACGAGGGCATGCCCCCGTCTTCAGCTTCGTCAAAGACAAAGCAAAGGTATTATGATTTTTTTTTTACTATTTAAAATTTTTCTAATAAAATTGCGATTCTTTTTTGTTTTAAGTGGTAGATTTTGTTCGAGATGGTGGCCAAAGGTCAAGGTCAAAGTCAAAGTCGCATGACGACAACCAAGGTCAAAGTTGATTATTGTCATAGTTCCTCCTATTGGTCAATGTCAAGATTGCTTGTTGTCATGCTTACTGCTATTGCTATTGTGAGTGAGGCAAATGAATTTTCTCAGAGTGTTCCCGCGATTTTTTAATAAACATAATATAGCTTTTTTACCTTCATCCCTAGTGTAGATGTCGACCGAAATTGTGGTCAAAGGTCAAGGTCATATAGCATTATGGTTCCTGCTATTGTGAACAGGGCAAATGTGTTTTCTCAGAGTTTTCGCACGTTTTTCCTTCACCCTTAAAAATAATTTCGTATATATAATAGTTAAAAACGAAATAACCTTTTACCTTGCCTTGTATAACTGAATTTCTCTCGTAAAGAGAAGTGCATGTGTGTGATTCGGCTGGTCTGCCACCCTGAAGACTGACGCATCTCTCTCTCTCTCTCTCTCTCGGCTAGTATTCTGTGCCATCCCTTCGACTTACCGAGATCTGCAAGGTGTCCACGCTGCCAGCCGACCACCTGGGCTGCCTTACAGATTCTCACGATGTTAGTTGATCGCACAACATCGGTCGGGTCGGATGCGTTCCGCTGCTAGTGATGCGGGTTGTGAGTGTTGACCGTAATCAGAATGTGATGGTCTCGTTTCAGTCGGTTGGTAAGGAAGTCGTTTGCTATTCTGTTGTACTAACCAGGACGGCCTAGTCTTGATTAGCATCATCTAACACAACATACAACGCTCGACGTTTGTGCAATANAACTAACCAGGGCGGCCTAGTCTTGATTAGCATCATCTAACACAACATACAACGCTCGACGTTTGTGCAATATGCGCTGGTTGGTAAGTGCGTATAACTACTTTCCTTTACATGTTTTTTAAATATATGTTTGCATCGGTATGTAACAGTGTCGCCCTTGTCGCTCCCCCTGCTTCTAGACTATGCCATAGTATTTGATTTTAGCATAATGTAATGTACGTTGATCGATGCTCGCACATTATGTGTTGGTTGGTAGTGGAATTCGTGTGCCTCTGTACTGTAGCGTAGCTCGGTCGGAGGGTGTACGTGGGAAAAATCGTTTGCTATTCTGCTGTACTAACCAAGGCTACAACGTTGGTTTTTNAAAAATCGTTTGCTATTCTGCTGTACTAACCAAGGCTACAACGTTGGTTTTTTTAGCAACCACTGATGCGATGTACAGTGCCCGTCGCTTTTGCTGCACGTGTTGATTGGTAGGTGTTTATATAACTATTTTCCTTTTTTTTATGTCTGCTTGCATTACTACGTAGCAGTGACGACCTTATCTCTCCCGTGCTTCGCAACCATAATTGTTTTGGGCCATGGGCGCCAGCAGCTGGGTGCAAGGGAGTGCACTTGCACCCCCCCCCCTCCTTGTCAAAAAAGAAAATACATAGAAAAAATTACATTTTTTTATTAAGTTACTGTTTGAATAAAAACTGAAGGCGTCTAGGTTTCTGTCCAAATTTGTTCATCACCTTGTCAATAAATTCAGTATCCTCCTCTACTCTTTTCCTGTGAACACTGAGCATGCACAGGCCGCTTAGCCTCGCGTCTCCCATCGTTGAGCGATTCCACGTCTTGACCAGTCGTAACGTGCTAAATGTACGTTCAATGCTACATGTTGTTGCTGGAATAGTTAAACCAATTTTGATTGCCTCACATACCGCTAGGTAAAACGGAGTGGCTTGAGCAATTGCATCTGCGTATTCAACAACAGATTCATTAAAAACCGCATTATTTGCTTCATTTGTCTTCATCATCTCGTACCATGTGGTAGCCTCGGCAATAAAATTATGTAGAAGACCTCCGTAGAGGTTCTGTATTTCTTCTGCTATCGCTAAAAATGCTGATTTGTCTAATTTTCTCATATTTTCTGGGTGAAGCTGCATAAGCGAAAATGNTGAGTGTTGACCGTAATCAGAATGTGATGGTCTCGTTTCAGTCGGTTGGTAAGGAAGTCGTTTGCTATTCTGTTGTACTAACCAGGACGGCCTAGTCTTGATTAGCATCATCTAACACAACATACAACGCTCGACGTTTGTGCAATATGCGCTGGTTGGTAAGTGCTTATAACTACTTTCCTTTACATGTTTTTTAAATATATGTTTGCATCGGTATGTAACAGTGTCGCCCTTGTCGCTCCCCCTGCTTCTAGACTATGCCATAGTATTTGATTTTAGCATAATGTAATGTACGTTGATCGATGCTTGCACATTATGGGTTGGTGGGTAGTGGAATTCGTGTGCCTCTGTACTGTAGCGTAACTCGGTCGAGGGTGTACGTGGGAAAAATCGTTTGCTATTCTGCTGTACTAACCAAGGCTACCACGTTGGTTTTTTTTAGCAACCACTGATGCGATGTACAGTGCCCGTCGCTTTTGCTGTACGTGTTGATTGGTAGGTGTTTATATAACTATTTTCCTTTTTTTTTATGTCTGCTTGCATTACTACGTAGCAGTGACGACCTTATCTCGCCCGTGCTTCGCAACCATAATTGTTTTGGGCCATGGGCGCCAGCAGCTGGGTGCAAGGGAGTGCACTTGCACCCCCNCCCGTGCTTCGCAACCATAATTGTTTTGGGCCATGGGCGCCAGCAGCTGGGTGCAAGGGAGTGCACTTGCACCCCCCCCCCTCCTTGTCAAAAAAGAAAATACATAGAAAAAATTACATTTTTTTATTAAGTTACTGTTTGAATAAAAACTGAAGGCGTCTAGGTTTCTGTCCAAATTTGTTCATCACCTTGTCAATAAATTCAGTATCCTCCTCTACTCTTTTCCTGTGAACACTGAGCATGCACAGGCCGCTTAGCCTCGCGTCTCCCATCGTTGAGCGATTCCACGTCTTGACACGTCGTAACGTGCTAAATGTACGTTCAATGCTACATGTTGTTGCTGGAATAGTTAAACCAATTTTGATTGCCTCACATACCGCTGGGTAAAACGGAGTGGCTTGAGCAATTACATCTGCGTATTCAACAACAGATTCATTAAAAACCGCATTATTTGCTTCATTTGTCTTCATCATCTCGTACCATGTGGTAGCCTCGGCAATAAAATTATGTAGAAGACCTCCGTAGAGGTTCTGTATATCTTCTGCTATCGCTAAAAATGCTGATTTGTCTAATTTTCTCATATTTTCTGGGTGAAGCTGCATAAGCGAAAATGCTTTCTTGTGTGTTGAAGAAAATCGATTTTTTAGTGAAGAAATAATAGAATCTAAGTATGGGATAAATATAGATATTCTGAAAAATTCTTCCACATTTTCAGATGGTTGATTTGATCTGTAAGTCTGTTTTGCCACTACTCGAGGACGCTTAAATTCAACATCCAGTTTTTCGCAAATTTTTTGAGCTTTCTCGAAAATGACCGCAAACTCCATAGAGGCATTATCGCGGTGAGATTGAAGCACATCAGTTAATTTATTTACGTGATCGTGTATTGCCTTTATATTCATATTTACTTCTTGTAATTGATTGCACACGGGTTCAAGTTTGGCAGAATAGGCAGCAATTACTAAAAGTGTCACAATGTATGTTGGAGTAGTTGCAGTCGTGTAGAGCTGATACGCTTTGGTTTTCGTTGTAGAGTTCGGCGCGTCCTGCGAAAGTTCTTCTAAAACTTGTACAATAATCAGAAAGTTTTCAGAAAATTTTCTGATACTTTTGTACTTTGCTGTCCAACGCGTTTCACAAAATAGAGGTATATTTGGAATTTTATTCCGCCGCAACGTACTCTCTCTAAAAAAATTTATAATGTCCTTTGTAGTCCCAGCAGTATTTCTCACTTCACTGACAGTATTCAGGTCATTAATGACAAGATTCAATACATGGCTTGCACAGTGGAAAAATAGGGCTGAAGGATATTTATCATTAATAATTTTCTGAACACCACCTATGTGACCTGCCATTGCAGCACACCCGTCGTATCCTTGGCCAACAAGTTTATTTAAATCAAAATTACAATCTTGCAGGAAGCGAATAATAGTTTCCGAAATGGCTTTTGCGTTCAATTCTTGTACCGGTACATATCCGAGGAATTCTTCACAAATTATTGGTTTTTTATCATCTTTATCATAACGTAGATAGCGAACACCAATCGATAATTGCTCTGTGCCACTAATATCAGCAGTCTCATCAGCCAAAACCGAAAAAGCCGAAGCATGTTTCACCTCCTCAATTATTTTGCTTTTCAGAACATCGGAACAAATTTCAATCAATTCGTTTTGAATTTGATGCGATATGTATAAGGAATTTTTTGCTCCTGATTCTAAATGATTCTTCAAAATCTCGTCTCCCGAGTCAACTCGAAAATGTAGCAGGTCTGTAAAAACAGAACCCTCGTCCACTTTCCCACGAAGTGGAAGGTCATGTCGCCCGCAAAATAAAATTGTTGATACGATAGATCGAAGTTTTAAACGATTTTCTTCAACTTCCTTGTGATATGCCGTATTTAAAGATTCATGAACGCTTAGTCCCCTTCTATCCATGATCTTTTCAAATGTATTTGACGAAGCCAGTGCGTCACAATGCCACTTACTTGTCGCATGAGACTGTGCAGCTTCATGAAACTTTTGATATTTGAGGCAAGGAGAAACTATAAACTGTCCTTGTAGACCGCGCTGCACTGGAGGCCGAAATAAAACACATATCCTACACAGAGGTCCCTTTGCTATAGCTGAGTAGGCTAACCACGGATATGTTGTAAGCCATTCATGTCGGAAAGCTCGTTTAGCATCAAGGTTAACGTCATTTTTAAAATTGTACGTTTTACTAGGGTTCCAAGGATGTCTTAGTAATTTCAAACGTAGATCATCATTGACTTGATAACCGAGGTCCAAACACAACCCAATATCCAATAATGAATTAGTTGTGCTTCTGCTAGAAAAATCGAGCGATGCATCTGCTTGAAAATCTTTACGCGCAGAGCTGGTACCTTTAAGCAAAAAGGATTCTTATATAATAAATAAACTAATCAATTAACGCATTCAGAAAAAAAAATCAAAAATATTTCATGAAATGATATGATGTATACTTTACCAATTTTTGTGATAACAAATCAGTTAACATTTAAGTAGTGATTTTAAAAGTTTTTATTAATTTATAAAGCTTTCAATTTTTAATGTATATTTTTATAACTTCTATACATAATCATTCTAGAGAAAATAATACAAGAGTTTAAATAATGAATGATAAGTTGCAAATTTAGTTGAGACTTTTTTTTACTATGTTTTATGGGTACTGGTTACTATTTTTTTTCTTTCAGTGTAGTATAACAAAAATGTGAAGTATTTTCTATTATTATTTCGTTGTTTTTGAGTCTTATTTTCCTCTGTATGCGGATAATAAACAATACATTAAATGATTTGGGTAGAAACACCAACACAACATACCTGGACTATCTAGTCTGTCTGTATCCGGCCTGGATGTCTTAATATGAGGTGAATCACCTTCATCAGAATGATGATTACGTTTTTTACACAAAAAACGTCTTATGTCACTCATAACTTGAACAAAAATTAATAAGCTACACAGCAAATTACCTAAAAAGGACTATAAATAGAGTCGCTGTTTAAGCAGATTTATTACAGACAACTGATTTGCGCACTATCGACAACTACAATTATTAATAGGTACAATTATAACAGCGTGAACTGACGCGGTCGCAGGCGGGAAAGCCTCCGCATCCGTCGCGCGGCAGCGGGGATTCCCCGAGCAATAATGCCAACCATCGACTACAGAGATTAAGTATGTTTTCGATGAACGAAATATATTCAATCAAATACCCGCGCGATTTGAATTTGACATTACATTTATCTACATAATATACATGTATAATTCTATATTTTGTATTAGTTAATAGTATAATGTGTAGATGCAGATGCATCTCCCTGAAAGTAATCCTGGCGGCGCCCATGTTTTGGGGTAACATAACATACAGTGTTCGTTGCTCGCACAATATGCATCGGTTGGTAGGTGTTTATAACTATTCTCCTTTACATGTATTTTTTATATATGTTCATCAATATGAAGCAGTGTCGTCGTCTTTTTGTACGACCAATGGTTTTAATGCGTGATGTTTAGTGACAACCAAAGGAACACAGCCTTTACAAGTCGTATAATGCGTCTTCAAATTACCACCGCTGGTAAATAGTGTACTGCACTTGACATATTGTAGAATTTTTTTGAGTTTGGTCCTTGTGAACATATGCTCTTTTCCTGTTGCCGGACATTCCGACTTTTCACTAAAGTTCTCGACGCAATAGCAACACTGATATTACTATTATGGACTGTGGAACTATGGGGTATTTTTTTGTAGTAGAGGTTTGATGCGACATCATGCTCGCAGTAAATTTGCTTATATGTTGCTCCTTTATTATTTACTGCATTATGCAAATTAATTTTTCATGTATGGCATAGTTTCATATGTTGTATGTGGTTCCCCCCAGTCCTCGTGTTAGGTTGACACTGCAATGTGGTGGTTTAAACCAGGTCAATAGGCTGGCTAGCTCAGTTGATATTCAGACTGCGAAGAGTGAACATCGGCTGTGGATAGCATGCTCTTATTTGACGATGGAAAATATCCAGGAAAGTTATTTGTGCTGTTACTGCAAGAAACCAGAATTTCACTAAAAATTTCTCGAATTTCCCTCAAAACCAACGAAATTTCCCGCAAAAATATGTTTTTCACAATGCGGCTGACTTTTGCACTCTCCGGCGGAATCCGGCGGAAATTGTGCAAATGCCCGCCGGAGTGTGCAATAATTTACAAGCACGCTCTGTCATGCTATGCCAACTTATCTGAAGAATGTTCGAGTTCACCACCGTGTGATGCAACGATCATGAAGATAGCATAGATTAAAATGAATATGAAGACAGTGATAATGTTGAAGACGATGATGGCGATTTTCTCGATGCACTGACACACCTCTCCAACACATTTGCTGCAATGAGTGACACGAAGAAGGCAGAAGATGCCGAGAATACTGGCTACCTATTTCCCGAAGACCCGGATGAACTTGTTGATATACTCAGATATTTGATTGACCTTCAAAAACGTGGGTATTTCTTGCGCATTGTTGAGATATCTTCAATCATCAGTAAACTGAAGGGACGGGGATATATCGCATGATCTTATGTAATGTTTTCTTCTGAAATTGTAATTACAAAATAATAGTTAATAATTATAAAATAATAGTTTTTTTGTTTATTTTTGTGTTTCGTATTATCCTATACCTCATAACTTTAAAGTGGTACTATGAGCACTCGGCTATTAACGGAAGGATCTGCATATAGAATGATAATAAAGACTTATAAAAATGTATGGATAGTTGACTGAATACAAAACATTAATTCTGTTGACATGTACAAATTTAGAGACAGTTTGCGAACGAATGTAATTTCTATACATATGGCTAGAGGACAAACCGAAAGATTGATGGAAGGATCGATCGAGGTATTGGAATTGATCGAAGGATTGGGATTCATCGAAGTATTCTTATTGATGGAAGGATTGGGATTGATCCAAGTATTGGGATTGATCAAAGGATTGGGATTGATCGAAGGTTTGGTATTGATCGAAGGATTGGGATTGATCGCAGAATTGGGATTTATCCAAGAATTGGGATTGCGGTGCTGATTGCGATACTGATTGTGGTGCTGATTCGGTGCTGATTTATTGTAATATTGTGAAATAGATCGAAAGATTGGTAAAAAAACAAGTATTTAATCAATTTTTTAATATTTTAATATTTTTTTTTATAATTTTTTGGATTTTATGAAAGTTGTTAGAATAAATTTTTGTGTGCAAGATTAACCAAGGTCATGGGCACTAGGTCAAGGTCACATATATGAGATCAAGGTGAAGGTCATCCAGATGTAACATGTTAGTTGGAGTCATCAGTGCAACTTTGGTGTTGAAAATGTAAACAAATGATAAACTAAAAAAACAATATGGTGGGTGGAGTGTATTCGTCAGAATGAGTAATGGTGGTTGGGTAGGGGAGGGGAACGTTAATACAATGTGATTGATTGGAGAGGTGTCAGTCGTCTGCTTGACTTGGTGCTGTGGTAGACCTCCANGGGGAACGTTAATACAATGTGATTGATTGGAGAGGTGTCAGTCATCTGCTTGACTTGGTGCTGTGGTAGACCTCCGAAAGTGTATTTTTTAAAAATGATTTAAAAAATAATTTATTGTGTATATATATATATATATATACATTTTTTAAAAAATATTAANAGGGGAACGTTAATACAATGTGATTGATTGGAGAGGTGTCAGTCGTCTGCTTGACTTGGTGCTGTGGTAGACCTCCAAAAGCGTATTTTTTAAAAATGATTTAAAAAATAATTTATTGTATATATATATATTTATACATTTTTTAAAAAATATGAAAAAAAATTTGGAGTTTTTATCAAATTGTTGGGTTAAAAGTCAAAGGTCAAAGTCACCTTTATCCAATATTTTGGAAGTAGTCTGTAATGCAATATGCTTGCTGACTTTTATGAATTTATTCAATTTTTACCGTTTTCCCATAAGTTTTTGTTTTCAAGTTTATACAAGGTCACGGTTATAGGGTCAAGGTCATGGGTCAAGGTTAAGGTCACCTGGGTCCAACATGGCAGTTGGGTGATGTCATAACATGGTGGCTGGTCGGTTCCAGTCCCTCGTCCCCTCTAAGCCCAAACATTAATAATTTTAATTTTTTAATTTTTTTAAATAATTTTTTTTACAATTTGTTTATAAATAATTGTTTTCTTTAATTTTTGGTGAATTTATATGAATTTTTGTATTTAAGGTTAAATGTCACTGGGGTAGAGGTCAAAGGTCAAGGTCACCTGGATAAAATATGGCTGTAGTAGTTAGTAATGTAATATGCTCACTGACTTTTATGAATTTATTCAATTTTTTATTATTTTTTTCGAGTTTTTTTATTTAAAGGTCATACAAGGTCACGTTTATAGGGTCGAAGTCATGGGTCAAGAACACATGGGTCCAACATGGCGGTTGGGTGAAATAACATGGTGGCTTCTCGGTTCCCGTCCCTCATCCCTTCTGAGCACATATATTTGAAATTTTAATTATATGAGTTTTTAAAATAAAATTTTTAATATTTTTTTGGGATTTTTTGTGTTCAATGTCAAAGGTCTGGGTCACATACATCCAACATGGCGGAAAATATGGCCGCCGGGGGACCGGAATGACAGAGCATGAATAGTTCCGTGATCCGGTCTCCCGTCCCCTTCGCACCAACTCATATTTTTCCTTCTATTCATAACCCGAATATTTTTAGATGCAGCGCTTTGCAAAAACTTTTTTTTTTTTAACTACGTTGGGATTCCCCGAAATGGTTTTATAAATGTGCGTGATGACTCGAACGTCATCGACAAGCGTATTCTGAAGTGTATGTTATTTTCATAAATCAGCACTTATGGTTGCATTTTTATTAGTTTCGTTTAAAAAAAATTTATTTCAAACATAGTGGAACGCAGTTCAAGCAGCATGTAGGCGGGCCCCTTAACGTTCAGATCAGTGTTATGGTTTCATCTTCCAGAGAGCAGAAGGACTTAGTGGAAGATTACTGAAAGCACATGACTGCACCAGACTGGGGCGTTGTTGTGTGGTCAGCTGGCGTGTTAGCAGGAGGTGTATTGCGCTGAGCTTATCTCAGTCCCTTGCTTTTAACGACTGCCACATTGTAACCCCACGAAGGAACACTTCTCGGGCACGAAAAAAACTCATGCGTAGCTGTTAACAAGATGAAAAATGGTTCTGGAAAAAAGTTCTTGTCGAATTAGAGTGCGTGTCAACTTNAACCCCACGAAGGAACACTTCTCGGGCACGAAAAAAACTCATGCGTAGCTGTTAACAAGATGAAAAATGGTTCTGGGAAAAAGTTCTTGTCGAATTAGAGTGCGTGTCAACTTAAAGTGCGTAAGACATCGTAATATATACTCGAAAAATGTGAATAGGCGATCTCATTTGGTGCTTACTAACGTCCTTGCTGTTATGACTTTCCAGTAATCAGGCAGTGACTTGCTTATTACAGTTGTCTTAACTTATTTCTGAAATGACACACACCATCATGCCTTCATTGCCCATGAATTCAACATAGAGCACATTTAACTTTCATCCGGCATTTGCGGCTATTGGATTTTTGTGTCTGCCGTATAGAAACAACCTAATTTCCAGGTCAGTGTAAATAGATTTGTATGTTCATAGTTGTCAAGGACCTCTGCATATACTTACAAGCAGCTTACTATAGCTTGCGCCCGGTTAATTGATTGCATTCGGAAGGAAGCCGGGTTTATTTAATTCTTTCTGCCGACTGCATGTCATTTCGCCACACACTGACTGTATAATAATCTACTGTCACACACCTAAACCTAATGACTAGTATTCGAGCGGCGATCGAGTGACGCTATGTTGTTTGAAACACAAAAGTGTTTTGTTATGCCAGTTACTATTCACATTTGTATAAAAAGAAAAGAAACCGAAATGATTGGCCACAAATTTAAACATCGCACTTATGCTACATTTCCTATTACACCAACAACGTTACTGCAGTTAGGCCCCTCACTGTTACGGACGAAAACATTTATTCCGAAAGTTTATATTAAAAGTGTTCAGCTAATTGTGGACCTGATTTACATACTTGTAGCGTTTCGTTAATAACTAATAGAAGTAAAAATGAGTGAAACGTGCGCTTGCAAAAAGACTGTTTTCTCGACAAGCGTTTTCAGGAAATGTAAACTTTAAGGAGTAAAGTGGGACACCACCACACTGCTCTTTGCTGTAGTAAACGTAATTATTTCCCACCAAAATCGTAATTCAGTTAAATTAAACTCAATGTAATTTAAGCAAATTCACTTTAAATCATATTTCCTTCCAAATTGAGTTCACATTATAACACTACAGCCACGCCATATTTTAAGGTCAGCATTCTCAATGCATAAATTAAATGCAAAAGTGCAGACATAAACCTTTATGTATAAAATAAAGTGTCCTCTCTGACTTACTCATCAACGCACAGAGCTAACCATTAGACTTAGAAACATGAAATGTTGGGAGTGGCTTCTCCTTGTGGTATAGGCACCAACTAATGGCGGATTTTTTTCGGATTCCTGGTCATATCCTCTCCATCTCATCTAAGTTGTTACAGGAATAGTAATCATTATTGTTAATATGACGATATGCAGTTCATGACACGTTGCCCTGGTAGCACACATAGGCCTAAAGGCTGTTCACGGTAAAGTGAGCAGTTTTGCAAGTCCTGCTAAATTTCTACTTTCAGCACGTTGGTTGCATATCTTTCCGCGTACATATCAAAAGAAACACTGCCATGTGACTTTCAGCTGATGTTTACATCAGCTGACTCACGTGTCCACTGCATACTCATTAAATATACAAATACAG
>NQII01011663.1:7933-27662 GCA_002778355.1 Clitarchus hookeri
ATGGATGGTTTCTCTTCCTCGCTCTCTTTTTAATGCAAAACTATCTGCTAATAGTTCCGGCAAATGGAGCACTTCGGGATGCAACCACTACATTCTTTCGGAGAACATAAACGCGACTAGATAAATGCTGTGATAGTGACGCCGTAAAAAAATGTTCTTTTCCGTACAGTGGAATTGTCTGATTAATCTTGATTTTAAGGTTTTTTTTAATTTCGGTTACTACTTTATCTATGAAGGCAATAACGTGAAATTTTTAGTAAAGACATTCTAGATTATGCAGTCCAACTTTAGTAAGCAAAATGCAATATAACCTTGCGGAATTCACTTTTTTTTCCCATCGAATTTGAAACGGAGACAAATTTGGCCCGTTGTTGATATGCGGTGTCAGAATGTATGGTATAGTGTTCAGCCATTGGAGATGGTGAGGGTGACAATGTAACCATAATAATTCAGATTCATGACAATCATACACTTGTGATAGGCCTCGTGAGGTGAAAGTTTCAAAAAAATGTTGACATTTTACGGATGGTTAAAGTGCCCATAACATATTGATGTCAACATACTTACTTTTTTTTTGCTGATATTAAATATATATATATACATATATATATTAAATTCCCAGTGTTTTAATGACAGCTGTAAATACGTTTTTATTACAAACCCAATTAGTGTTTTTAATATATGTTTGAAATGGAGAATGGAGGAACGTTTCTGTCTACGAAAACTCTACGAGCAGGTTTGATTCGGATCACTGAAAACAAACAATATTTTAGAACGAGCGAAGCCACAAGAGATTTTCTCAGCTTGTTTTCGGATCTAGTCAATAGAGGTGAGTATGGAGCAGCTCCGGAATGCAAGGACAAGGGAAACGGGAGATCCCCGAGAAAACCCGCTGAACAGCGGCCATCTTCCGGCACGAATCCCACATGCGAAAATCTGGGAACGACCCCCCCATCCCCCTTGGAATCGAACCCGGTTCGCCTAGGTGGGAGGCGAGCAGTCTAACCACTACACCACCGTCACCACCGCGGACTCTCAATCAAACGCCGTGGCTTTGTTATGCCCGTGTGGTTTATCATCTCCAAACAGGCCGACGCAGTTTCCTTAATACACTACTTCGCTGT
This sequence comes from Clitarchus hookeri, assembly GCA_002778355.1. NCBI lineage: Eukaryota > Metazoa > Arthropoda > Insecta > Phasmatodea > Phasmatidae > Clitarchus > Clitarchus hookeri. The sequence goes on from NQII01011663.1 coordinate 9,058, forward strand.
TATTTACCAATTGTATGTAATTCCTCGTTTATTTCGGTGCGTAAACAAAACCACTTTTTTTTTGTTATACTCCTCCTTATGCCTAGGCACAATTTTCTTCGAAAAAGACATTATTTAAGCATACACAGAATTTGCTTGTACGTTCAGATTTAGGCNAAAAAAAAAAAAAAAAAAAGGCAAGATATTAATATTACTTTACATAGACGAACTCGTTCTAAAACCGGATGAGTTTCAAACAAAATTTGATTTTACATTTGCCATGTATATTGTACTTTGGACTCTGATAGTGAAAATCAACATAAAATAACAGTTTTAACATGGAACGATTTTGAACGTCAGTTGATTAGGTGAACATTTGGTTATTAGGAACCCAACACCGTCTAAAGAACATTTTGGTCAGTTATATATGTATATATATATATATATATATATATATATATATATGTGTGTGTGTGTGTGTGTGTGTGAAAGTGTGTTTGGATGTTTGTTTGTCTCTCTTTCACTTCGCAACTGAGCAACGGATCGACGTGATTCTTTGCACAGAGATAGTTGGATGACCGGGAAGTGACCTGGGCTACTTTTCATCCCGAGAAAAAATCTTATTTAAATTTTATTAGAAATTTTTTTTTTGGAAAATGAAAAAATACACAAACGGAATAACAATGCAACGTCAACAATGCCACGTCAACAACTCAACGTCAACAATGCAACGTCACAACCGAGCAACCGATCGACGTAATTTCTTGCACAGAAATAGTTGGAGGGCTGAAAGGGGATATTGGCCACTTTTTATCGCGAGAAAATATCTCAAAAAATTTACAAACTATGATAATTGTGAATCAAGTCGGGAAAAAGTTTGCCGCCAGCGCGCTCTCTTGCAATGCGCTGTCTAAACCGTTAAAGATTGAACAATATCATGTACTAAAGAATTGTGTAGAATAAAAATACCTAAAAAAAACTCAGTGGTAGCATATATCTATAGATAACAGAGAAATACTAATAAGTGTTTTTACCAGAGATAAAACTTTTCCCTCCTTCATTACCAAATTTACTGGGTGCATGTCTCTATTCGCCTGGAACGATTTCGGGAAACCATGGAAGACAAACTGAGAATGGCCGGACTGGGATTCGAACCCCGGTCCTCCCGAACGCGAATGTATTGGTTTGCCCCTGCGCTACTTCGCTCAGGCCGTACCATGAAAGATCGGCGGCTGCGCTTCTGTACTGCAGTAAAAGTTGACATAGGCTACTTTTTATCCCAAAAAATTATCTCATTTCCTAAAAAATCTTTTTTAAATTATCGCTCGGGGTCCAATGTTGAGTCAATGCTCGATATATCGATATTTATAGATATGTCGATACTTATCGATATATCGATAAGTATGGATATAGAAAATAACTTATCGATTGTTATGTAACTGAAAAATATATAGTTCCTTGCTGTATATAGCCTAACTATTATGCAGTATACAGGATGATTCTAAAATCATGGGGCAAACATTGAGGGGTGGTAGAGCTCACTAAAACAAACAATTATTGTATAGGAATATATGGGCGGAAGTGACGCGTTGAGGCACAAACACAAAAACATAACACATTAACGGAAACATAAAATGTTCTTTAGCAGCATACGTAACGAGTGATACCGTACAGAAAATGTTCAAACAGTTGCTGGAAATGCACCCACCAACAGTCACGCATGCTTGGCGACCTCTACATATGGCGTGATTGGCTGACAATGGTGGCGTGAATTGAGGGCAGTCAAACGGTGCGCCAGTGACCTGCTGCACCAGCGAACAAAGCATTTGCGCTTGAGAGTTCGGCCATGATGGGTGATTTTACGAATGGCGAAAAGGCAGACATGCATCTAATGTGCGGTGCTGCTAATGGTAACGGCAGAGCAGCGCTACGGCTGTATCGGGAACGCTTTCCACGTAGACGCATACCGAACCACAACATGTGTAATTTTTTTGTGTTTGTGCCTCAATGCGTCACTTCCGCCAATATGTTCCTATACAATAACTGTTTCTTTTAGTGAGCTCTACCACCCCTCAATGTGTGTCCTTCCACGTCGCAACGGAGCAACGTATCGATATCAATTTTTGCACAGAGATAGCTGGAGGGCCAAGAAGTAACATAGGCTACTTTTTACCACGAGAAAATTTCTCATTCCCTTGAGGAAATTCTTATTGGAAAATGAGAAACTACACAAACGCAATAACAATGCAACGTCACAACCTAGCAACAGATCGACGTAATTTCTTGCTAAGAAATAGTTGGACGGCTGAAAGTTGATATTGGCTATTATTTATCGTGAGAAAATATCTAAAAAAATTTACCTTCGCGAGTCGGTTTACCGTACGCGGACGTGGAGAGCAATGGTGGCGACAGGGGTGGAAGCGTCGTGGGGGGAGGGGGGCGGTGAACCTTATTAAAAAAAAAAAACCTAAACAATAATTCCGTAGTCCATGCGAGTGGAACCGCAGGCACAGCTTGTGTGTGTGTGTGTGTGTGTGCGCGCGCGCGTGCGTGTGTGTGTGTGCGTATGCATATGTGTGTGTATGCATATGTGTGTATGCATATGTGTGTGCGTGTTTTTTAATATGTATTTACACGAAGGATTTGAATATTCCGAAACTATTACCAACGCGTACTTGCGACAAAATATATTGTTAAGAACTATTTTTAAACATTTAATTAAATTTGACAATAATTTTATGTTCGCCTGTAAAATGCTAAACATATATAAATTACGTGCATTCCGTTCACGATGAGTTGTTTTAAATTGCATAAAAATGTCATGAAGATGTGAGTGAGTATATGCCTTAATCAAATATATTTGCAACGGTTTAAAAAAAAATTAGAAAGTTGAGTGTAATCCATTTAATGAGATACCAAGATTTGTTTTTGTCTTAGAGCTTTAATGAAATAACTTTTACGAAATTGCATTTATATATTATATGTATGTAACACATATTCCTATATATCGATATATATCATAATGCAAACAAATGTTTACAATAGAGCGCTATCGTCCATTCAGCGTTACGTCCAACTTTTCTGAAGNTGATACCAAGATTTGTTTTTGTCTTAGAGCTTTAATGAAATAACTTTTACGAAATTGCATTAATATATTATATGTATGTAACACATATTCCTATATATCCATATATATCATAATGCAAACAAATGTTTACAATAGAGCGCTATCGTCCATTCAGCGTTACGTCCAACTTTTCTGAAGCCCTGCCAATTTTCTACTTCCAGAATATTCTTACCCCTCATGCAAACTAAGCTTAACCGAGTCTGGAAAATTACACCCAAAGGACAGCGCGCCGTATTCATGCCCACCCTATGTAATAATATTTTGCATAATAATTTCTCACTGGACACCTGTTTTCTCCCTGTATTTATTCATATTAATTATAAATGAAATATTATAATGTATAAATAAAACGAGGGTAAAAGTTTAATTTAGTAAAAAAATAAGTTAATTTTATATTAACAGAAGTGTAACACGCTTGTGGCTCGTGGCATTACTAGGAAACAGCAAAGCGTGTCGTACATGGCGGTTATTTTTCAAAATGTTTGTTTCGAAATGTGTGAAGAAACCGTGAATATACTGAAGTAGGTATAGTTGTTTAGAGAAACTGTGTTGTCGAACGTCAGTGTTAGTTTTCAGCAGTGCATTGTCGCATGCCTTGCTTATCCAGTATGACCTGTCGACGACAAGTACACTGACGTGTGTCTGCCTTCCGTGAGTAAGTAGTTTACCAGTGGGCTATGCGCATGCGTGAACTTCAGTCGTCTCCGCTATGCGCATGCGTGAACTTCAGTCGTCTCCGCTATGCGGCATGCGTATCACATACAGTGTTATCGCCCACTTGCTCATTTCTGCAGTTCTTTTTTTAATTTTTTGTGTAATTTTTGCGCTGAGTTCACTTCAACGCAGGGGAGATAGCGGTAGTAACACAACGCAAAATTTGCATTTAGTTTTGACAGACTGATTGAATTTTCCTTAGTCAAACGGGTTATCATTCTTCTGCGTCCGGAAATGAAACGTAAAGATGGTAGATGTATTCTATTAACAAAATAATTTGATGAAAGCAGCAGCAACAGATTTTTCGGTGGTGGTATACCTTCAGTCAGTTACACGTTACCCAGACAGCCAGTAATTGTTCCGTCTTAAGAATATTTTTTCATAATGTTTAAAGCACAAAATAATGCTTCATCTCCATCTTCAAAGGTATATTGCATGCAGAAATCACTTAAAGACACAAGTCAGGTATGTTTTTTAGCAATTTTTTTTCCTTGGTTGTTTGGCCCAACGCATAAACATTTGGTAAACATATAATTATTACATTGAGGGGTGATCTCAAGCTTTGTTCACATTCATGAGGATGGTCGATAGCAAACTTAAGCATTTCATGGAATGAGCGTTAGCTTCTATGAACGCATTGCATCCGTTACTGCCAAGTTGTAATTACAATGAAAACAGCACGAGCGAATCCCGTGAAAGAGTTTGAAGAAAGTTTCCGCTAATCATTATCAATATGTTTGAAAAAAAAAACTACCCGCAAAAAAATTAATTGTTTTAAATCATCCCGCTTCCCAACAGAAATGAGCATTTGCCTTATGGAGGTTTTATAAGCAGCCTAACACTTCACAAGCTAAAATTTAAAAAATAATGTCGAACCGTTTCCTTGCGTATCATTTCACTACCAATCGATACGGTCCATTACAATAGGATTGATAGACTTTAATGTTAATGCATTAATAATTACAGTATTAAGTTAGGATATTCAGTGCATAGAAATGGAGAGGATTTTATGGGATAGATAATTGATTACGTAATACACATATAAACTTATTGTACAGACTCAATTAATTTCAATTAATTTCATTATTCTGAATGCATTTCTTTTGTTCTCGGTGTGTAAACCTGAGCCATTCGAGACAGATTACACGCACTCCTTACGAGAACATTGAATTTCGCCAGATTGTTTACTTTTTTTACGACTTCCTCAACTGTCTTATTGTTTCGCTTTACTGCCTGGAAATAAAAACTTGCCCTGAGGAGTATCTTTTGTCTTTTCCTTTCAGCTCTGAAATGGCTACCGTGTATTGTGTAGGTCTATTGTTTGAAAAAGCTCCTTGTGAAAGTATTTTTGACCTTTCACCTTGAAAGTTGCAGCAGCTTTGTGGACAATAATGGCATAATTGCCACTCGTATAACTCGTTGAAAAAAATTACAGTAAACATTTCTAAAGAAAATTTTGAAAATAATAAAAATTATAGACTTATTAAGCAGAAAAGCTTCTACAAAGATAAGAGACTATGTATAACATATTCGCAGTTTCGTCACACTTCTTGAATCAAAAGGTTTGAAAAATCACCCCATATAGGACGTTTTTTGTTTTTTCCTAAATATGCAGTGTATCACAAGCGTTTTATACGTGTGTTAAAATAAAAGCATCTTATTTTGGTTAAATTAAACTTTCATTTATATCATATCTATAATTTTTACGATTTCATTTATAATTAATACGAATAAAAACCGGAGAGAATATAGGTGTGTTGGCGATGCCTGGTAAGAAATAGAACTTATTCGAAATATTATTACAGTTGTGCGGTGCGTTGTCTCTTTTGGGGGTAATTTTCTAGACTCGGTCAAGGTTTGGTTTGTTTGCATGAGGCGGAGGAATATCCTGAAAGCATAACTTTAGCAGGGCTTAGGAAAATTTTGTAAGTAACCGTGAATGGACTATGCTAAACATTTCCGAAGCATTTTAAGCAGGGAAAGTTATCAGCAAGGGAACTTGTTAAAATGGGGTTTCTGCGAACGTGAAGGCGCACGGAACGATCGACGCGTAATTTCTCGAGTGAGCTTGACAGTGAAGCAATTTCTTAAAGCGGACAAGGTGAGTTCGTAGGTGGTCCGCGGCGGAAGTAGTGCGAGGAGAATGCTCACGTGGAGCGCGGCGTCCATAATGGATGATATTTGGCGTTGCTATTCGTGAACGGAAGTGATGGTGGGGGAGGGGGGAGTACCGGCCCTCGAGTTTTCAATCCCATCAGGGAGGATGTTAAAGCCAGGCGAACAAGATGAAGGTGGCAGTAAAATAAAAGCGCGGAGGAGGTGAAGCAAGTGGCGGAGATCAGTGGGGAGGGCCGCGGGAGGTTTGTCCAGGGAAACGGCGGCACCGGGAATTGGCTTTATATATTATTCTCGGGGCCGCAAGGAAAAGCGTTATTATATCGCGGCGCGCGCCAGGACGGACGCACTTCCCCGGAGGTCGTGCCGAGGAGGGGAGGGGGGAGGGGGTGGCTCGTCCCGTAGATGGACCTCCGGCGTAATGGCAAGGCGCGCTGCGATGGTCCAAGTGTTTAAGACTTCGCCCGGCATCAACTCCAACTCTTCTTCCGTGGCGCTGCCCTGCACTGCCTTGCACTTTCTTTTACCCCCCCCCTCCTCCTTTATCCTTCACCTTCTTCTACAATTTCTCATTTCTTATTCTGGCTCTCTCTATCTATTACTACGTTTCCAAGCACTATCTTTCGTCCTTTTCCTTCGGTTATGTTCTTCCCGTCTCTTCTCCCCCACTGTTTTCCTCGCTTTTCATTTTTACTCTACGTTTGTCTCTTCTTCTGAATTCCGTTTTACTTCATTCTTTTCTGCCCTGTATTTATGATTTTTTCCTTCTCCTGGTTACTCTCTTTCTCGAGTGGATTGCTATAATGCACCTCGTAATCTAACATGTCTGCTAAAAACATTTAATTACATAATTTTTATTCGTACCATATTTCATATTTTCGTAACTCAGTTTTCTGTTTTCCTACTTAATAAGCCACAAGACTCCCGAGGAAACAGTGCGATGGCCTCATCTCTCCTTCTGCACGATGAACGTACTTTGATAACACTTCCTGTTAATTGCTATGCGCAAATGCAGTTGTGTACATTTCTGGTGAGCAAACTAGCGCGTTATCGCTGGATCGTGGCCTAATGTTCATAGGATAAATCATGTTTCTTAAAGTGCCCCTATTCCTTGCACAGTACATTTGTTGGTACAGCGGCAGTATGCATAACTGTTCACCGGTATTTTTCCTCCAGCTTTTCTGCACGCGGAGTGAGTTCGCCAAAGACGGCTGCTGCAAGTGTCACGCTCATATGGCAAGAAGGAACGTCCGATGATATCGAAATTTTTCCGAGCGCGTGGATTAGAATTTAATCGCCGATTTGTTATCCGAGTGGTTTTCGAGGCGCATTCATTCAACTGTCACCCAAAATCCTGTATTACAGTCTTCTAACGTTATGCAACCGGTAACACATCGGTGTAGCTCCAGTGGCCTAGCACCTACAAACGTTTGGAGAAGTATATTATATTCTTTTCTTTTAACCGTCACTGATACGCCATTTTAAAATCACTTATTTTATTCCCCCCTCCCTTTTTGTTTCATCATTTAAATCTGCTGTAATTACCAGAAACCGGACAATGATTCAGTGACTTGTAGACTATATTTTATAGTCTCCTCTGGTTACGCAGGTTACTATTTGGTCACTAAATTTTACCGCAGTAAGAAACATCTTTACGCTTATTTCATTTGTGTGTGTATGTTCGTTCATACCGCGAGGTAGTGTTCTTAATACCTTTTTAAACTAAAATTTCAGATGAACTTGAATATTGGAAGTAGCTGCTGTAAGAGTGGCAATTTTTCCCACGTAAGATTTCCAGTATCCTAAAAAGATTCCATGATACTGAAAAGTGCAATACTCAAAGCAGAAATAACAGTGGAAAATAATATGTAGTGACACAGAAATTGTTAATATCTAACCTTGCTGTATTTTTGGTAACGTCCAAGTTATTAGAAGTACCGACAGTACCTGGCACGGGGAAAAAATTGATCCAGTGAAATCAGTATTTAATGTGAAAACAGGTCAAACTAACTATTTAGGTGCCATTTACCCATTTTATTACAAAACCTGAGCTATAAAGCAACTTTACATAACATTTCAAAAATATATTGTTTAAACTAATTTTATAGTAAAATAGGTATTTTTTCTGGTACGATAGCACACTTTAAAGGTATTTTTTAAATATAAATTTCTGCATATGTTGATTTTTACAACGATTTCCTTATGAAGTTTACAAAATTTTCCTTGAATGAAGTGATGAAACACTAAACAGAACTCCCTTTGGAAATCGTAGGCATAAGGCAGGGGTTAAATAGTGGAATAATGTCGTGATGTGTTCCTGCATAATTTTCTGCAAGTGTGTCACCGACTAAAAAGAAATTAAACCATTATATTTTCTGTATCAAAATATTGTATATTAGCTTGAGTTATGTTATTTAAATTCCTGTTTTCGTGAAATTATGCATGAGCTCACTGTGTATCTTTCTTACGGCGGAGCATGTAGGAATGTTCGCAACTATGAACAAGGATAGCCAACATGACAAACGATACTTGGCTCCCTTCAACGGTTTTTGTGGCAAACAATAATAAACACGTATATAGGAGTAACGAGGCGTAAATCTTAATCGCTCGACTGGAAGTGTCTTTGCGTGAGGCGTAAAACAGCACAGATAATATAACGGAATTTGTGTAAAGTGCGTTCGGTTGTATGTATTTCTTGGCAATCATTTTACTTACTAATTGTATTAAAATGACAAAATAATTCAGATGATTGTCAAGAGGAGACATAATAGACGGAACTATAAAAATAATACCCATCAATAATTCGTTAGTACGGCCGCAAATCATTTAGTTTATGTTAATCGTTGCTGCCGAAGGTTACATGAAATCTAAACAAATTACTAAAATATCATTATTGGCCCAGTTGTCCCATATAGCCTTTAAAGATAGTCTCATCAAGAATTAACTAATTATGTTGGCTAGGCTAATCAATCAGCGAATAGGAAAATATACTTTAATAGAACATTAATTCAAGTATAGTTGTAATCAAAGCGACTAGCTAATGAAAATAAATGAAATATAGCGAACAATTTTCTGCTTGAAAATACTTTAAAATTACAGATGAAGTCGTTTAACAACGTAGTTCAGTGTTAATGAATTCCATTACGAGACCAACATACACGTTTACCAATTACCTTGTCTCCTTGCTGGATTTAGAATGTGATACTTCGGACCGTAGGGTGTAAAAGAAACGCTTCACGTACCGAAATTTGTGGTTTTTCGTAAAATCAAACGACAGCAAAGTGGTACAAGTTTCAAATTTATTTATAACATTGTCCCCCCCCCCCCNNNCCCCTTCACAAGAGAATCCCAAGACCACGAACAAACCAGTGATCTTTACATGGAAACAACTAAGTTAAACCTGAGCCAATTTTATAGATAATTATCATAATAAATATATCACAAATGTATGCACATTGCGATGCACGTTCGTGTTCAAGCTGGCAACCATGCGATTTATGACATGAGCGATAGTAAAATATTTTAGGTACTCCTGCTGTGTGGTACTATTTCTGGTAGGGAATATGTATCTCAATGCATGGGTAACTTATGTATAACGACTATTAATAAATTGGAAATTGGAAATTGCAGCAAATATTCAAGGGATAACATCGAACTCCTCCCCATATTTTCAGTCCATCTCTATTCAGCTTTACTTATTTTCTTAAACTATCAGGTAGACTAGATATATTAAGGAAAAAGTGTTTCTACTTAACGTCGGAATGTTTCATAGAACGGGGGAAACTGATTACCTCCTTGCCAATACTTGCTCACGTTTTAACCGCTAGAAATCGTAGGTGTAAAGTGGCGGTATTGTCCATTCAGGGTACCTCCAACTTTTCTAAAGCCCTGCTAAAGTTCATGTGCTCCACACCATGCACACAAAGTTTAACTAAGAATATAAAATAACATCAAAGGGCTAACGCACCGCATTTGTGCCCACTCAGTTTAATAGTATTTTAAGTGATAACTATTTCTTACAAGGCATTATCAACACACCCATGTTATTTCTGATTTTATTCATATTAATTACACATGGAATCTTAGAATAAAATGTATAAATAAAATATGAATATAAATTCACTTTTACCAAAAATGAGATACTTTTGTGGTAACAAAGGTATTAAACGCAACACGATACATCATTAGGAAACAACCAAATACGACATGTATGATGTGATTTTTAAAGGTTTGATTCAAAAAGTATGAATACACAGCGATTAGAAAATAGAGGCTAAACTGCTGCCAGTTACTAACCTGTTAAAAATATTTCGCAAGCCCCCGAAGCTGTCGCTTTTACCGGAACTGAACTTCCTGGTCAGGAGTCGGTCGCTTAGCCATCGCTTTGAGACAGACAAGTCTTGTCCTTCCCGCCATAAAGAAAGAAGGCAGCGCGGACGGAAGAAGGGGCGAGTGAAGACTGTACAGAAAGGCTCAGATGATGTGAGCCAGAGACTCACGTTAATGGTTATTTTCTCTTCATATAAAAGATCAAAGGTCCGGCATTCTTTAACCCCCACCCCCGCCCATCGCCTTTACCAGGATCCTTTCACAGTTCCATCATATTTGCCGTATTATGATGGTTCTGTATCTTTTCTTAACAGACAATGTGTGTCCTGTATTAACCTTTATATTTTTCGGTGAGGAAAAACTGTACCGATTTCGTACATATTTTTCTTAATCACGTTTTACGCGCGTGAGTGTATGTGTGTATGTACGACTATTATATAACATTAAATTGTAGTTTATATAAGTGTATATTACACAAATCCCTAATAAAATATCAAGAAATAGAATTTTATAACACTCAGAGAGCCGGCTGTATGTATTTTTATTTAGTGGTTGTATTTTGCTGTGACAGAAAATATTTTACCGCAAATTGCTATACACTACCCCGATGAATCAAGGAAAGAATACGTATTTTGAGCGGATCACTACTAGTTACACCGCGAATGTATTTAGTCAAATAGTTCATTACGGAAGTATTTGTAGCAGAGTTTATCATTATTGAATGATACTACACTCGTTTGCATAAAAAATAGCCGTACCCTGATCGAATCGTCCACAAGAGGCGAAAGTTAGCATACATCATCATAACGGCAACTGATTTAACTTCGGCAGCGACTTGCCACGTAGAACTGTCTCCAGGGCGGGATTTAGGCCTAAAACGGTAGCTTCTAAAATGACGGGGAGTGTTGGGTAGATTTTAACATAAATAACTTGCTTGTAAAGTACACTCCGTCTCACGCCGGTGCTAAAGAGAATTAAGAACTGCCTCCGATCGACAACAGGCCAAGACAGACTGAATACCGCTGCCATTCTTTACATCGAAGCGGGCATATTTCATAAAATAGGGGGCAGCGGTGGCGTAGAGTCCAGGGCTCTCGCCTCCCACCACGGCGATCCAGGTTCGATCCCCTGCGGGTTCACTCCCGGATTTTCGGATGTGGGAATCGTGCTGGACGATGCCGCTTGCCGGTGGGTTTTATCGGGTTACNATGTGGGAATCGTGCTGGACGATGCCGCTTGCCGGTGGGTTTTATCGGGTTACTCCCGTTTCCCCCGCCCTTGCATTCCAGCGCCGCTCCATTCTAGGGTCTCATTTCTGTCATGCCCGTGGATGACGGTCACCTANCTCCCACCACGGCGATCCAGGTTCGATCCCCTGCGGGTTCACTCCCGGATTTTCGGATGTGGGAATCGTGCTGGATGATGCCGCTTGCCGGTGGGTTTTATCGGGTTACTCCCGTTTCCCCCGCCCTTGCATTCCAGCGCCGCTCCATTCTAGGGTCTCATTTCTGTCATTCCCGTGGATGACGGTCACCTGCGGGTCCCAGCTGGAAAGACCGTCACTCGCAGGGTGTTGCCTTGCCCTGGGTGCANCCCGTGGATGACGGTCACCTGCGGGTCCCAGCTGGAAAGACCGTCACTCGCAGGGTGTTGCCTTGCCCTGGGTGCACTCCCCACACGCCATTGTTATTATTATTATTCATAATATAGACTAGGATGACACAATAAAGTGCGACGTAAGCAACTGCAAAGTAAGATACCGTGTATGTATGAAGAATGGTTCTATCTGTTCTTGTAGTGTAACACATATTCCACTGCCAGGGAAGATCGACTACCATCGGAGATCGCTCCCCAAATCATCTAACCGCCGGTTCTGGCAGTGTGCCGTTCAGCAGTAAAATCCGGGGATTTATCTTCANGATCGCTCCCCAAATCATCTAACCGCCGGTTCTGGCAGTGTGCCGTTCAGCAGTAAAATCCGGGGATTTATCTTCAGTCCTGTGCTTCGCCCATGTTAATCGATTACAACAAAACCTCACATGATATGGCCGCGCCGTTGTCGGGATGCCAACGGAAGACGATGCGAGGGACGTCGAATCGCCTGCTGCCCGGACCGTCACGACCACGAACTGTTCATCGGGGTTGGGAGCAATGGTAACATGAAGGTGCACATACACACCGGGAAGGCTCTGGAGGACCCAGGATGACCAACAGAAGAACTGAACGTCTGCTCGTACGACAGGAGCAAACTCAACCACCAGCGTATCTCTTTCCGCCACCTGGAGACATGCAGACACACATCACTAGTAACCATCCCCCCACCCCCCGCACTTCCGAGAGGCAACTTACAGAAGACGACTTGCATTTTCGATGTCCCTTACGCCGCCTTCCGTCGACACCTCAACAACGGCAAATTCGTTTGCAGTTTTGTCGTAATCGGGTGACGTGGGCAGGCGTAGGAATAGCTGTGCATGCTGACCAAACTTTTTTTTTTTGCCTGGACGACAGCCGTACTGGAGCGAAGAGGAGCACAGGACAGCACTCAGATACGGAGTTCTCTGCTGAGTGTCACACCACCGATTCAGGACACGGGAAGCAATCTCCTGCTATACTCGGTCTAAACGGGTGGTTACCAGAGGAACGCCCGATTTCGCAGTGGCACGTTGATGAGGTTATATGGCCTCGTTTTCTACCCTTCGTGGCTCGTCTCCAAGAGGTGATTTTGCAGTAGGTTAATTTCCGCCCACATACGTCACGAGTTTCCCCAGGATTGCCTCCGTGCTGCAAGAACCCTTCCTTGGCCTGCCAGNCACCGATTCAGGGCACGGGAAACAATCTCCTGCTATACTCGGTCTAAACGGGTGGTTACCAGAGGAACGCCCGATGTCGCAGTGGCACGTTGATGAGGTTATATGGCCTCGTTTTCTACCATTCGTGGCTCGTCTCCAAGAGGTGATTTTGCAGTAGGTTAATTTCCGCCCGCATACGTCACGAGTTTCCCCAGGATTGCCTCCGTGCTGCAAGAACCCTTCCTTGGCCTGCCAGGTCACCAGACTTGTTGCCTATATGCTTGTAGAATATGCGCAGAACCAGCTGGGACNCTTCCTTGGCCTGCCAGGTCACCAGACTTGTTGCCTATATGCTTGTAGAATATGCGCAGAACCAGCTGGGACGGCAGCTTCAGTCGTCGAAGTTTCTGTAGCGTTTGGAGCGGTAGCTGCAACAACTACGCGATGATATTTTAAAGACACCATTATACGTCTCCATGACTCCATGCCGGACCATATCACCGCATGTATTCACCCTTATGGTTTTTTAATGATCAACTACAGTACTATGCAAAGCTAAATTGTTTCCCGAATAAACGGCTCATTTTCTTGTTGAAATCAGATATTTTTATCACTGTTCCCATTACTTGTGCCAAGTTTCATTCAATTTCGTCTCCTACTTGCGGTCTTTCTTGTTGTAATNTTTTATCACTGTTCCCATTACTTGTGCCAAGTTTCATTCAATTTCGTCTCCTACTTGCGGTCTTTCTTGTTGTAATAAAATTACCTGTTTTTAATTTTTTTATTAGTTGATTTTAATTAATATTTAGACTGTATTTCGATAACCAACAAAAAATATCTGCGTATTTTTTAGTTTATTTTTAAATACATAATTATTATAAATTATGGAAGTTAATACGATTGTTTTCAATTAATCGTNGTATTTTTTAGTTTATTTTTAAATACATAATTATTATAAATTATGGAAGTTAATACGATTGTTTTCAATTAATCGTTTTTATAATTGCTTGAAAAAAAAAGTTCCAACTGCTACATTCAAATTTTGAAACTGTACAAAAACCACTACTGGTACCCAGTTAGGCTTGTTACACCTCATTAATGGTTAATTTACGAAATAATGACATTGCAATTATATATGACGAGCCATAAAAGAACAACTTGCAGAAAGAAACGCGTTGGCGTTATATAAAAAAACTATTTTATAGCAGGTGATAATGTATCTTAATTTACGCTGTACATTTATTTTCAGTCGTTATCGAACTTAAGTGATGCCAGTTGCTTAAAAATAAATATTTTTTATCAGTGTCGTATAAAGAGACGATGTTCAGAGATATGAGGATAATCCAGACGAATATCCGTGAAATGAATTGTTCATGAGGCCACGCTGTCTGCTAATGATCCCATTGCCAAGGCCGTTTACTCAGACAAAAAATGTTTCCTAGAAGTCAAATGGTTTTTTATTGCAACACTACAAAACGGATTGGATGTAATTTACTTTTGAGTTCGAAGAAGATCGATACTTTTAATATTTGGCCCTTAGACAGTTATTTAATAGTAGCACTTAGAGATTCAGCAGAGGCGATGATTCGGGTAGGTCTCTTGACAAAAAGGATTTGCCAATATTTTCATATCCCACGCAAGAGCTTTTGCTTGTGCAAACAACAGCAGCCTGTGAAATCGACCACCATATCTCTGTATATCAGTTGCGCTCTCGCCGTTAACGTCCACCAAGTAAGAGGCACACACTGGGCGAAAAGGAACAAAGTTTTGGTTTTACGTGTTGTACTGTTGTGCACGAATCCTAAAGATGACGTAGTTTGCTACTAACAGCAGGTTTCANAGTTTTGGTTTTACGTGTTGTACTGTTGTGCACGAATCCTAAAGATGACGTAGTTTGCTACTAACAGCAGGTTTCGAGCCAATTACCTCTCGATTAGACTGTCAAAATTTTTTTTTGTAATACCTGTTTGGTTTCTGCATCATATGTGACTGGGACGGCGTGACGCATTTCTGTACATCGCAAGAGTCCGTGATATTGCCTCGGTTCTGGAAGATTAACTAACGGTGACGGAAGCGTGCGCCATGGTTTCGTTACAGTTCCAAGTTTTGTATCAGGTTTTTGTTCGTGAAGATCATATTAAGAAAACCGCTTGTTGATTGTTTTACGCTGATGTTTTTAACACGACTACTAGCGAAAGAAATTTGTTCCCCGGCAGCCGAGAGGTTAGCACGCCGACCCCTCGTTACGCGGCATGCGTGTTCGATTCCTGGCGGTCTTGAGCTGGATTTCCACACGTGAGAAACATGGCGGGCGTTTCCGTTGCCCCGCAGGTTGCCTCGGGANAGTTTTGGTTTTACGTGTTGTACTGTTGTGCACGAATCCTAAAGATGACGTAGTTTGCTACTAACAGCAGGTTTCAAGCCAATTACCTCTCGATTCGACTGTCAAAATTTTTTTTTGTAATACCTGTTTGGTTTCTGCATCATATGTGACTGGAACGGCGTGACGCATTTCTGTACATCGCAAGAGTCCGTGATATTGCCTCGGTTCTGGAAGATTAACTAACGGTGACGGAAACGTGCGCCATGGTTTCGTTACAGTTCCAAGTTTTGTATCAGGTTTTTGTTCGTGAATATCATATTAAGAAAACCGCTTGTTGATTGTTTTACGCTGATGTTTTTAACACGACTACTAGCGAAAGAAATTTGTTCCCCGGCAGCCGAGCGGTTAGCACGCCGACCCCTCGTTACGCGGTATGCGTGTTCAATTCCTGGCGGTCTCGAGCTGGATTTCCACACGTGAGAAACATGGCGGGCGTTTCCGTTGCCCCGCAGGTTGCCTCGGGAAGCTTCCTCGACCTTGGACTCCACCGTTATTCCGTCGTTGGATCTAATTCCACGTTACCTTTCTGAGACGACGGGCGACTACGGACCTAGCCGCGAAAACACGTCTTTTGGAATATATGTTATTTACTTTCAGAATTGCATTAAATTAAAAATATACTGAAATGCTAATTTGAAGTCTTTAGAAGTTAATATTCTCATATAGAGTTGCGTTAAATTAAATGCTTAACTTTAAACTCTGTGATAATTCTTTTAACATCGGATGGAAATTAAATGAAACATGCGAATGGAAATGTCTTAAAAATGTGTGCTAGTTTTTCCAGACTCTATAAATAAAGTTAAAGTATGTGCCATTTTTAGAAACACACATAACGCTTAGATAAAAATAGCACAGGTTTGGGGGTACAATCTGTATCGCATAATTCACAATTTACAAAAAATACAGACCATTGCCATCTAAAGATTCTTTCGCATACAAGAGTTACTTAGCAGTCACTTCGATAAAAAAAAAAATTTAAGCTACAGACCGTAAAGCTATAGCCATTTAATTTTAAGAAAACTAATTCAGTTACTGCCCTTAAGTCATTACAAGTTAAGATAGTAAAAACTATTTTAGGTCTGCTAACTGCTTCCCCCCAGAATTATGTTAGAGTATTTGTCTTAGCTCTAGAGCAACTGACAGTAGACCAACGCAAGGACTAGATTCGTTTTACCTGCATTCGTGACACATGAATGTCGTTTAAACAGTAGTTAACGCTCCTAAATTCGTTTCACTTAAACGAAGAAAAACTAATGCTTATGTACTGACTGCTGTTGAATGTTGCAGCAATAGTTAATTCTAAATCCATTGCATCGTTCGTGTAAATAGTTTGGGGATTGTTACGGATGAGCAGATAGCGATTTCAAACAGAAATGCTTCCAGAATGCCATTGATTGTCACTGCGTGAGTTAGTAGACGTTTTCGAAATCATGACACTAAGTGATCTGAGCGTTAATCACCATCATTTTGCTTTGAATGTGTAGTGTTAACTTAATACGATAAAGAATAATCCACTATACTCACAAAATTTGCTTTCAGTGAGTACAACAAAACAACTGAACAGTTTCACTTCCTATAGCCACTGACACAATTGCTTTTTTACAGTACACCAAAGGAAACCATAGATATGGTAATAGCCATGTAATCACTATGAGGTATACACTATAAACAGCATAATAAAATCAAGTGAATTTACTATTTCACAAGAACCATACAACTTGCTGATGCACAATATACAAATAACAAATTTTTGGAATGCGTTACATTTTGCTGGCCAAATTCATGTTTTCAAAAATAGGTTTTATAGTCGAGTNAAATAACAAATTTTTGGAATGCGTTACATTTTGCTGGCCAAATTCATGTTTTCAAAAATAGGTTTTATAGTCGAGTGACCGACTTTAATTTGCAACGCATTATTTCGTGCATTTTTATTACTACAGATTTATTACGTTGTTGAGCCTGTCAATCATTTTTACTGTGATAATGTTGTCACTTATTAAGGTAAGACAATTCTCTTCGTGTAAAATATAAGTGCTTGATTAATTTTGATCGTTGTTTTAAAGCGAATAGTGAGTGAATGTACAACAACGCAGTGTTTCATGAAGAGAAATCATAGTGGATTTGATAATTTATTCATGTTTGCTGACCATTCATCATATTTGCGGTGGATAAATTTCACTGATATGGTAGTATAGTTTGATAACCTAAGCACTCGTGATTTTCCGTGGTAACAAGAAAAGTGTGGCATCACTTTAAGGACAATTATTCACAATAATTCTTCGCAGCTTTCATTCCAGATAGACTTNAACAAGAAAAGTGTGGCATCACTTTAAGGACAATTATTCACAATAATTCTTCGCAGCTTTCATTCCAGATAGACTTCATGTTAGGCTTATCAGGATGATGGTATTTAAATCTCGTGACGTTTCAGGATTGTCGCACAGTTATAGAGGGTGTGACGTATGAGGGCGAAGAAGCAACATATGGGTGAATAACACGTTAAAAGAAATCAAATGTCATGCCTCAATTCTGTCTTACACAGATACTTCTTGGTTACCCAGTGTGTTTTGGTGTGGTAGTAAGCGAGTCTTATGTTACATTCGTTCTGGGAATGACTTTCCCATGAAATATTATAGTTTTATTTAAATTAATGTTTGTATTGCAACTGTCCACAACTTCATTGCTCCAGTATCTTGGTTACGATCGCTATACATTTTAGTTTAACTGGGTAAACAATTGCGTGTCTGTTTGTTCTCGCAGAAATAATAATTTTGATCTTGGAATAACTGTTTACCTTATTTCAAAATTAAATGTTTTTTTTTTGGTAACTGGTGGTTGCTTACATTTGGGTGTTTCAATTTTTTCAATCTTGAAGAGAGCATATTGAACTTTTTAAAGGTTTTAAATATTTCATATACGCGAAAACAGCATTTTTCAACGAAACTTGAAAGCACCCTTCATTTTTATCTAGGGTTGTTTTTTGTTGCAAATAACCAGAAAAATACTTTTGCTGTATTATTGCAACATGTTTCCCTTATCATCTTTTGAAATACTGCTTCCTTGCACATAAAACACCTTGCCACGAGATAGTACGGCGCACGTATATTTGACGCAAGAGTATATTCGAATGAGGTTACATCTAATTGTCCATATTAACAAAGCCCCCAGA